>JAGVVM010009196.1:0-13800 GCA_019149425.1 Psidium friedrichsthalianum
CGCGTGAAGGGTGTAAGTACTGAATGATTGGATAATAAGTATCGCGTCACGTATGGATTGTAATGCAGACCAAAGTCCATTCATAATGTCGTCATTACCCTCGCCCTGCTCCTTTAGAGTTAGAAACAAATATGCTCAAGACATGGATGGGCATGACTGCCATCCTAGTAATCTGATATGCTATATTGAATAGCCACAATGGGGCTCGACACGACATGATTTTGTTGATCAATCCTTTGAGGTACCATAAGTCACACTCGAGCACTCTTAGCGACTTCTATAGTCAGCTGAAAACTCTGCTTCTCATACTTGTGAGTGAATGTGAGATTGCTGGCGCTGTACTGTGATTTTCATTTCCTTCGGACTTGCCCACAGCCGCTTTGAAAACAGAAAAATCATCTCCTACATTTGTGTGCACCTCCCTTTTGAATCTCTTAAGCGGGTTGGGGTCGAGCCGGTTTTTTCGAAAAAAGGCGATGAAAGAATGGTAGTTCAGGTCACCATCACTTTCGGCTGCAATTCCACTGGTCTCTTCTGATGACTGCACTCATCTGCTTCTCGTATATCCCAGCTGCAAAGAATTCGATATAATCTTGCAAGTTCAGGTCATATAGCAGTCCGGTCAAGGGCTTTGTTAGGATTGATAAACTAGCGCTGCTCCGAAATCCGAGGGGTGGCAGCATGTTTGCCCCCTTTGATCTTTCAAGGTCATCCCGGTGTTATCCATGTGTCATGCTGTGGTCATCATTGCCGATTTGATGGCAGCTGGGCTCCCATCTTTGTGCACGGCTTTAGCAAAGCTGCGACACCGGCAATATGTGGTGCTGCCATGGAGGTTGCCCGAGGAATTTGCGTAATCGGTCGCAAGATAGTAGGGGCCAACTTTCCCTAAAGGCATTTTTTGGTGCAACTGCAGCTAGTATATCCACTCCTGGGGCAATATATCCGGTTTCAAGGTGCTTGGAAATTGTTGATCGATCGTCTGGCCCGTCGTCCGAAGAGAAACCGGCAACTTGAGGCGCCGGGTCGGTGCCCAATTTGGTCTGCAAGAACCTCATACTCACGGTTGCATTGTTTTGTCTGTCAGGTAATTCCCTTATTGGAGTTCCTGAAGAAGTCGGTATGACCACAACGGGGATGGAGAAAATTGGGATCCAAACGTAACCCATCGTTCAAGAGAATTGCCGCGTATGCTTCTTTCATTATGAGTTCGTGAGATCTGATTATCTACAAAAGACTCATTGGTCGGTCACAGAAACTACCTTTCCAGCAATTTCTTTTGGTACGAGTGCTGACTCAGCCGACTTTCGCTTTGTCGGGGTTGTCCTTGGCATAATATACTTGTGCATCAGCAATGAATATGCTCTCCGGGAAGTACGAACGTACCTTCTATAGTTTAACCCTTTCCCAGGATTGAAGTCGCGACAAAGCTTCGATCAACGTTCCTGCTCCTACTGTCATGATCCAGGGCGCTCCGTTGGACGTGGTGTTATAGAACCCATCATTTCCGCTGAGGGGACAGACGACCATGATACCCTTCTCAATCGCTGACAAAGATGCTATGGCAATCACATCGTGTTGAAGTAGGTGTGACCGAGAGGCCAGATAGATAAAGACAGACATCTACTCCGTCAGCAATTGCTTGATCCATTCCGTAGCAAGCACATCGGTTGATGCGGAATCATACGTGTACTGACGCCACAAAACTTTGTACATCGCAACATGAGCTTGCGCGGTGCTATTCCTGTAGCTATCCCGCTCGCATATCGAAATGACTTCTCCAAGTACCGGGGCCCCTGCAGCGGTGGACGATGTGTGTGTGCCGTGGCCTTGGGCATCTCTTGCAGAGTTGTAGTCATCCTCGAGATATGTTAATCCTGCAGCTGCAAAGACCTTGCTAAAAGACCGTGCTCCGATGAGCTTCCTATTGCAGTTAGACGGGCTGAAGGCAGTGCCGTTCTCACACTCGCCTTTCCATCTTGGAGCACCGGCGGCATCCCCTTGTCGCTGAAGCTGGCGCTCTCCCGGCCCATACTCCCGTGTCAAGTATTCCGATGATGACACCTTCTCCATACGAGCTGGCTGGCCATAGTCCAGAGCTGTGCTCTAGGCGAGGAACTCGCTGCTGTAGGTTGTGAACAGCTTGCCAAAGGACTCAAATCAATTGTTGCTCGGTGAGCAGGAGACTTTTCAACCTTGGCTAGCTCTGACAGGCGTGAGCCTGGCGCTAAAACCGTGCTGACATGGTTGTACGAATAGAGAAACTTATCCTCGCCATCGCCGAGAGATGGCGATAACGAGTCCACAGTGGCACGGTGCCAGGCCTCATGGGTCGGAAAGATGCTGGTTTCTGTGAATGGTCCATGTGGATGATGTACGTCTGCCGTCCTTCCGATTCCGACTTCACAACGTCAGTCACGGTAGAAAATACAAGTAGCCATAAAAACATGTTTGGTGAGGCTGGACCGATGGATTCCTCGCCCTGCTAGTCATTTCTATTGAAAGAGGGCAAAAAGAAAGTGAGAGAGGAGAGCTACTAGAATACATTTATTACATCATTTTTCAGATGACATCTTATACACAATTAATAGGAGATAGGACATGCATTTTAAGCGACCCAAAGAATCAACATAATTATCAAATATATCAATATGGAAAATTATCCTAGAGAAATCCCTAATTATCCTCGCAATAAATATATAAGGAATCCCCTTTTGTCCCTCAGACGGAAGTAAGAAACTGGAAGTTTTCAATGCTCTTCAAGAATCCCTCAATTACAGATTTTTATTGCGTTCTGAAAACTTATCATTAGCATTACCCATATTCTACCCAGATTTTAGTTAGCCTCCAGCAAAACTTTATGTTATTTAATAAAAATAGATTGACAGTGTGTGAAGTTCAAGTAAAGTAAATGTGTTACTGCAGTAGTGGTAGCTACTCTAAAGAAGGCTCTTGAAAATCAGTGCAATTTCTAGAATCTCTTCAAAATTCAACTGAAATTCTGCATTGACAGAGAGAGTTAGCTTACTACGGGTTAAGTTTAATTTTTTTTTTTACTGTTTTTTAGTCTTCCGACTTTTATTTTGCATGTCAATCCTTCTATCACCTACTCCTACCATAAACTTTTTCACCAAGTAAAATTTCACGACATCACTAATGTGGTGGGAGAAATCCTACAGTCCAGTCCAGTGATTTACAGGACTCGTCTTATATGCTAGGAAGCATCGATACTCTTTGGAGTCTTAGTATTGTGTAAGACACTCTCCGACACTCCGACACTTTCTCGACACTCTCGGACACTCCGACACTTTCCGACATAAGATCAACGTGTGGTCAGTGCTCAAGACATGTCAGCGATGTCTAAGTCCAACATGCCGATGATCTATTTCAACACAGTACAGGTATATTTTAAACACTCATTAAATTAGGGGTGAAAATATACATTTATTAAATATATACTTTAGTCCTATATCCAATCACCCCAAAATAATATATCAAGTCTGTCCATAAAAACATAATCGTGAATCCCTAACAGAAAGAAAAATAAGGACAATTACGCCACTTATATTTTTATAAGTACATGATAAATACGAACGCATCCCAACGTGTCGAAATTCTCTATTTTTTAAGAAATGATGTGTCGTGAGCACACATCGTGTATCTATGTCGATGCTACTAAGCATGTATGTAATCTTGATGGATGGATAAAAAAGGATAAAAAATATTAATGGCAAGATGATTTTAAAGAGATAGTAACTATGAATGCTGAAGGAAAATCATTGATTATAGGATTGCCTGTATTATAGGTAATCAAGGAAAATTACGACATACGAGGAAATAACAATAAAGCAGGAGAGAGGATTATGAATTTTTCTGTAAATTTATGTGTACATCGAAGAAGAAGACATTTACTTGAGAAATAGCGGGAGAACTAAATTAATTCTGCAAACTAGAGATAATGGACTCGGGATTGGTTACGCTAAATTTTCTAACGCCTTTCAGTTCATTTCATTTTTATGAAGACATTTGTTAGACAGTTAATGCCGGTGCACAATCAATTAAATAAAACACCAAGAAATAAAGAAAAATTGTAGGGAGCATGCACCAAACAATTATTCTCTATTTCCGATTATTTTTTTTTTTTAAAGGAAAAACACTAACCTAAATGTGATGCATGAATTTCTAATTCTAATGCAATAATATGAATTAAATGCAAGCTATTCCAGGATAATGCATATGAAGCTAATTTAATTAACTACATGACAATTTCTGATGACATCCAATTAAATTAAACTAATATTCAAATTATGTTACGGTCTAATTAAATTGTAAGAATTAGTTAAAGACCTAAACACACGACTTGAAATGCAATGTATCCTAACATGCAATCTATATGAAACGGCAAGAATGATTTTCTTTCTATATTTTGAAATTTATGTCCTAATTAAGCTTTTCAATAATTACATTATTTAGCCTAAGTTATGTATGAAAATTAACCTAATAAAGACACTAATTATCCGAAGTAGGCTAATTTTAATATGCTACTAATAAACAGTAATTATCTAAACATGCAATTTTCTAATATACGATGCAAATTATCTAAAATGCAATCCAATCTACATGACTGAATTTTATTAAATTTTACATCATGCAATCACATTCGCCAAAGATTTAAATTGAATTGCAATCCACACAATATCATTCAAATATGTAAATTAATATTGGGTAATCAAGAAAGATAATCCGATGGGATAAAAAATTCTAATTATACACAATCTAATAAAATATAGATAATTAGAAAAACAAACAATTTACGGGTTACATGTGATCTGAAAAAAAAAAAGATTAGATATGCAATATTCAAATTAGGCAACCAATTAAATATTCTTGGGATTATTATGTTACCGAATCTTGCAGATAGCCTCCCAAATTTGAACCAAAGAATGGTAGATTGCGGGATCACGATCGGTGGATGGCAATTTCGCGGCAGTGCAAGTTGTGATGGCAACAGCCCTAGTGGCTCAGCTACTAGTGATGTATGGCTCCAGTGAGGGGCTCTGCTGTCGTGAGAGGCTTCGGCCGAGGAATTAGCCCTCTCTCTCTCTCTCTCTAGTGTGTTCTAAATTTCTGAATGCCCACCTCAAATTATGATGCCCAAGTGTTCTTAAATAGAAAAATCTTAGGTTTCACAACTTAGTCTATTTACAAGATAATCCCCCGACATTTGGATATTTGCATTTTGGTCCCTAGGTATAAAATTTTGTACAATTTAGTCCCTAGAATTCGATCAGCCACGTGGCATGGGCTTGGTTGAATTTCAACTTATTCGCATGCTCGCTTGATCTTGCAAGCTTGATTTAAGGCCTTTTCTTAATTAATGTGTATTTATAATTAAAAGGCTCTTTTTCAATTAATCTTTAACGGGCTAAATCAAGCTTAAATGTGCCCTAAGGCAAGACATGGCCACAGGCGGATTTGGGCCTGAAACAGGCCAGAACCGGCCCAGTCAACTCGAATTGACCCAGAACTGGCCCGATCAAATCCTGAACCAGCCCAATCAAATCCTGACTAGTTCAGAACCGAAACTGACCCATGGCCATAAGGGTCTGTTTTCGGACGGTTCAGAATCGGCAGTTGAATTGCAACCAACCTCAAAGACTTTGGAGCCAAAAATTAAAAAAAATAAAAATTTATGATAAAAAATTTTATAAATATCCCTTCCTTCTTTCATTTTTCATACAAATTTCTCAATTCTCTCTAACTCTCAATTCTCTCAAATTCTCTCTAACTCTCAAGTCTCAATTGCATTCTCCGTTCTCTAATTTCTTATTTTTTTTATTTATTATCTCCTTTAATAATTTGTATTTCAAATTATTTTTTTATGCCCTATAACTATATTTTTTTTGCATTATACCATATATTTTATTTATATATCTAAAAAGGCAAGTGGAAGTAGAGCGGAGTGGTAAAGGCAAGAGCACAATGGAAGAATCCGAGTATCTAATCCTTATGATTATGCAGATTGAGGAGTTAATATATATGATGAAATCAACATTTTACTAATATGAAGCAAGTCCTTATGCAAGAGAGTCTTTATCCTCTACTAGTGCCAAAGTAACATCAACAACAAAGGGTGCATCTAATATATGGGAGCACTTCACGAAATTTGAAAATTTTGAAGAATGTCCAAAAAGGAACAAATTAATTTGTAAATATTGTGATACAATATACAGATACACAGGTGGATAAGGAAATGGAATATTTAATCGACATTTTAGATTGAAACATCCAACCGAAATGGGAATTGACACCAACCAACAACAAATTTCTAGGTATGTCAATCCTAACAATTCTCCTTTATTTCCTTTTAATGAGAAAACTTATAAAGAAAAATTAGGTAAATTTATTTTCGTTAAACATTTATCATTTAATTTTGGTGAAAATTTTGGTTTTAATTAATTTATACAAAATACATATGTTACACAAGCAAAACATGTTCCTAGAAATACACTTAAATGTAAAATTAAAAATATTTATAAAAAAGGAAAAAAATTTACCAACTTTTTTTTATTAATTTTAATGAACGTGTGCATGTAGGTAGCGATATTTAAAGTGATTATTGACAAACTAATTCTTATATGTCATTGGATAGATGATGATTAGAATATTCAAAAAAGAATTATTGCATTTATAATTTTTTTATGATAGGCTTACGGTAAATAATATTTATAGATTAATTAGGAAAACTTTAGAAGAATATTATTTGCTTAATAAAATTTTTTCAATTGATTTTGATAATGTAGTGATAAATACCGCTTCAATTATTAAACTGGAAAAGATTTGTAAACCGGCTTTTGGTGGATAATTTTTTCACATTAGATGTGCTTGTCATGTTTTAAATTTATATGTACAATATGATTTAAAAAATCTTCAAAATTTTCTCAACCCTATAAAAATAGCAATTCAATAATTATGTAAACATCCCAAGTAATGAAAGAACGGTCAAAATTTTGTAAAGTAAATAGAAAAAGACCAAAAATATTTTTAAAAGATGTTCCAAATCGTTGGAATTCTACTTACGAGTTGTTTAATGAATCTTTTGCGTATAAAGATTTATTATGTGCATTTATTTCAAATAATATATTTGACATTAATTTATACCCGCAAGAATTAGATAGTTGTAAAAGAAATTTAGATATTTTAAAAGTTTTTAATTATGCAACTTATACTTTGTCCAGTGTTAATTATCATACTATGCATTTATTGTTAATAGAATGTGTTAATATTGTTGGAATTTTTGAAGAAAATAAAAATGATGAGATAACAAGTAATACTATTAATACAATGCAAATAACATGGGTACATTATTATAGGAAAATTCTTATTATTTATTTAGTTGCTTTTGTTTTTTATCCACATTGTAATTTAGATGGTGTAGGTGATTATTTGAATATGTATTATAAATGTTTACATTTAATTGATATGATAAATATTCGAGGTATATAAACAAAGGTTAAAAATGTAATAATATAATTATATAATGAATTTTGTGTAATATATAATCTAAGTAGTTGTGGATGTGGATCTTCTCAATTTAGTAACTTACAATATGGGAACACAAATAAACTTAGTAGAGGGTATCAACTTTTGATACATAGGCAAAAAAGGAAAAAAGAAATAATGGAAAATAATTCTGAAATAGAGAATTATTTAACCATTTCTTTTAAGTTTGATGAATCTTAAGCCAGTAGAAATTTCACAATATTAGATTGGTGGAAGAAGCATTTCACATAATAAGCATTTCACATAATACTCAATTCTTATTGTGATTGCAAAACAAACTTTAGTAACCCCTTGTTCAACAGTTGTGGTAAAATAAGCATTTAATGCTAGAGGCAATATCATAGATGAACGACGTTCAAGATTAACTCCTGAATCAGTGCAAACTTGTTTTGATATTGGATAAAGGCTCAATATAGGAAATAAGAGATAGATTGCAATAATGAAGCCGAATTCTTTGATAACGGAGATATCATCACCACCGATACAGGAACGGATAGCGATGATTGAGGATGAAATAAGTATGGGGTTATCAAAGTAAGAAAACTACATGGACTTTGATTCTTCTATCCCCAAGAAAATATGTAGATGATTAATGATAAATCATTAATTTGAAGCCCCTCCCCCTCCCTTTTTTTCCCATACGTTCATTTGATAATACATTATTTCATAATTTTATAATTCACTATTTGATAATTTAATTACAATTTTATTATAAATTCATCACAATTTAATTTTTAAACCCAAAAATCTTTAAAAAAATTCGAAATCAATTCGAAACAACCAGCTATTTGGAACCACCGAACCCAACAGGAACTGACTCGGAACCTCTAGTTCCTCCAAATTTGAAGTCGAAACCACCTGTTCATGAACTAAAACTAGCGGTTCCGGAACCGTGGCCATGTCTACCTAAGGCCTTCTAAAAGGGCATGTATGCCTGCTTTCTCCATGGCTAAATTCTTCACGGATCTTCGCCCAATTTATGCATCAATTTTATGTCTTTTTGCACCGCCAATCCAATCAAATGCAAATAAAATGCAATGAAAGCAAAAATGAAAACTTTATAAAAATTGATTTAATATTTTTTTGCTAGGACCAAGGTTAGTCCCTAATTTTTCATTATGAAATAAATGACTAAAAAGGATAGGCAAAAATTACGTATTAATAGCTGCTCCTCTTTGGATGGAGACTTGTAAAGGTTTCGATCAAATATCAAAATTAAAACCTAAATTTTCACCATGCCATGCATGTTATTTTTGTTGGGATTGCCATAATCCCATCTTTTTTTTATGCAAATAGAGATGATGCAGGAGATGTAAATGAGAAGCAAGTGCAGACATTGTTTAACATACCTCAAGCTCACACCTTGAAGCTTTGATCACTTTGCTTGGGTTCAGACCTTAGCTCGAACACTAAACATAGCTAGGGGTGGAGAAGTACCTATATCTTGATTCAGGTAGCTCCATTGGGGACACGAGTCAAGCTGTCGATAGTAACTGATAATTGGGCCTCTTCGTAATACCATGAGGTGTTAGGGGTTGTTTGAAAATAGAAGGGAGTTCAGGCTATAGAAGCATGCCTTGTCGATTGAATGGACTCAGGGCTACAAAGGCATGCTACGTCAATTAAATGGAGATGCTAGGCTAGAAAAGCACACCGTGTTGTTGACACCTAAATTTTGACTAACTTTTTTAATCATTTTTCATAAAAAAAAATATAACTAATTTTAGTTCTTGCCAAAAATAATTAAATTACTTTTCATATTTATTCATGCATCTCATTATGATTGTGGCGGAAGATATAAGCTTAAATTGACCGGCAATTGGACTAAGCATAGGGGAAATGTGTTGAAAATTTTATGAAAGCTTGGATTTAAAGAAATATTTTCTCAGGGACTGAATTGCAAATACTTAAGATTTAAAGGACTAGAATGTAAATATTTAAAATTTAAGGGATTATTTTGCAATTAACTAAAAAGATGAGTTAGTGAAGAAATTAGAAAGGAAGGTGGAGAAAGGAAGATGAAAAGGGGAAGATGGAGAAAAGTTGATGGAGAGGAGAAGATAAAGAAGAATTGAGAAAGGAATGTGGAGAAAAGGTGATGGAGGAGGGAAGATGAAAAAGAGTTGATGGAGAAAGGGAGATGAAAGTGGAGAAAGGAAGATGAAGATGAAAAAGGGACATGGATAAAGAGAAGGGTGGATAGAGATGGAGAAAGGGAGACAGAAGAGAAGATTATAAAATGAGGAGGAAAGAATGCTTTGAAGGAGGAGGATTATGAAGAAAATCTAAAGGGAACCAAATGAGAATATATTTTTAGGGGAGAGTTTTGGAGAGTGGAAGTTTGGAAGTTCGGTACCACCATCGTCAATTCCTCCTTCATCGACACAAACCTACATCCATCCCAGTCATTAGAGTCGTGATTTGAGATTCTGATCAATAACGCAATATAAGGTTTGAATTTGGTAGTCAAATTCGCCAAATTAGCTAACGATTCTAATCGTTAGATTATCAAAAAATTTCATTGCCTAAATCGATTGATTTGAATCCCGATTAAATCTTGTTGGATATATCATTCCATTACAATACTTAAAAATTACATTTTTTAAAAATTCATATCATGTAGATAATTGCATACGTGATTTATCTTGTAAATATTTATATTGAACCACATTTTTTTTAAGATTACATCTCAAAAATGAAAATTCATGTTTTAAAAAAATCATTCACGGCATACATTGCGTATAGTTTAATAAAAAAATTTCATCTTTAAACTTCAAGTGGAAATTCATCATGATTGTCAAATTGAACATTTTTCATGAAATTGATACCGAAATGGTATTAATTGAAAAATTAATGTATCACAGTTCCTAAACTCATTGATCTCTGATTCGTAGGAATACAATAGTCCTCTCAATACTTTATTAAGGTGTCTAATCAACTTACCCAAAATGATTAATGGCGACTCCAAAAATTGAAATCTTTTGTCTAATGATTACTTGAATCATAAGTCGCGATTTGATAAAACTTGAGAGAGTTTGAACTAAGTTAATTCATCTAATCAATTAACTTGGTAATTCATTAAGCTAAAATTTGGAGAGCTTGATTTCTTTTAGGTCGCGACAGCTTGGCGACTCCGCTGGGGACATAAAAATGAATTTTTTGCAAAAAAATTTAAAGAAGACTTAAGCTAGAAAAATTTCATAAAAGTTCATTTGATTTGACAATTGATTGAATTCTAATTTTTTGGGTGTTAAATAGTTTTGCAGAGTGGGACTTATAAGGGGAGGAGTTGATTGTTAACCCTTTATTTTGCAAGTTGAAATTTCGAATGAATGTCTTAGGTTATATTAAAGCGTTAATTGAGTATAAACTCTTGTACATGCTCCTTATCGTTTTTGCATATACACTTAGCACACACTACCCGCCATTGAACTTAAATGGCTAGGTTTAGGATGATACTTCACTAGAGTCACTTCAGCCATGACCATTTGGCCTGAGTCGCCCTTCTCAAGTCCCAAACTTTTCAAGCTGGTGCCAAGAGTTACCATCCCCATCATTGACCATTATGATGCGAGTCGTTACTTGGCTAAGCCAGATATTTACAGGGATACTCAACTCAATCACAAACTAACGTAGTTTGATCCGGACATTTTTGGGGCTCTACCTTTATTAAGCCATGCTAGATAGAAATCGATCCTTATGAAGCATCTCATGTACATGTCTTTATGATTGCTACTTTCAATCGTTTAAAAGCGGTAGTTTCTCAATCCTTTATCTCTTTTGCTTACTTACATTTTTGAGTCGGTCCATAACTATTTAGGTGTGTCATTAGAGTCTCGAGCTATACATTCATGGGGAAAGTTCGAGTCATCACTCCGGCTCAAGACCAATTGAAGGAATGGTGGAGTGAATTGCATGAGGATGGCCAAGAGATTGTTAGATTCCGCATTGGCCATATGCTTCCTTAGATTGATATTCGACTTCGGTTTGGTCACATCCATGCATTGAGTCATTTTTGTAGCCCAAAGGACAACGAAGTTCACATCGACTTTATTATGGGAAGCTAGAGATTTGAAGAGCATGTTTCTCTTGCCCATGGTATGTAGGAGCGATACCGGCCGACAAAGCTAATCTTATCCAAGGGGATTCTCGTAGGAAATATCAAAACATATCATGCCTCTGTGAGATACATGCAGGAGCATGTCATTCCAAAAGAGCGGCTTCCAGTGATACCTCGGCGTCCGTTCATGACACGAAACAAGCCGAGATCAATCGTCTCAAGCTCAAGGTTGTCTAGGCTAAAAAGAAAACCAATAAGATCAATGGCAAATGCAAGAAGCTCAAGAGGTGTGTTATCCCCCAGAAGTTCATAGCTTGGGCTAGTTAGAGTCATGTTTTAGTTTGCATTTTGTACTGTTGTTTTTCAAATGTACCTTGCTGCTTTGCACGAATTTTTCGATTTCCTTCTGGCTATTTCTAGGTCTTGACCATTTAATGTAAGATGTTTGGAAGATCTTGATCTATCATGTTTAAAATTTTCAGATCAATCCATTATGTTTTTCATTTTCCACCAAATTGATAATGAAGGAAAAATAATCTGGGTTTTCAAAAAATTTTGACACTGATTTTGTTTCCCCGATTACTACTACAAAGAATGCTTTTTTGGACGAAGTCAAAACGTAAAAGTGGTAGAATAGGCTTTGAAATAGTAAGCTACAAAGTTTTAGACAATAATTCTCAATTTTGATGACCCATTTATCCCCTAAATAGAAACTGGACGAACTAGTTTTTTGAACGAATTTTTCTGAAAGATGCATTAAACTGTACTAATATGTGCATTTTTTGAAAGAACCAAAATATGAAAGTTGTTCCTGATTGTCTTATCTATGTCCCCACAAATTTTGGCATTATTTTGTCCACTTTGAGGATTAATACAAATTGTTTTGTAACAACCGACGAAACTGAAATCTGCTGAGTCAATCCTCTAATCATGGTTGCTTTTGTTTTTGGGTCTAGAGGGATGTCATGGATTGGCTCATCATCGTTTTACCAACACATTGATCATGTTGATGCATTTCTACAGGTAATTCATCACGGATATCCCGCACCCTACCTCATAACACCGCGCTTCAAGACAAGAAAATGGCCGACAGAGCGAGATTATTGCAATAGTTCAAGAGGCCTCAAGGAGCACACGAGGCAGATCGAGAGGAGATGGCGGGTCTATTCGACAAGCAAGCGAAGAGATCGATCTTCCTAGAGACAGAATTATGTCAATCAGTGAGCACTATGGACTATGTATTTTGATGGGACAGTGAATTTATCCGGATTAGACATAGGAGCAGGTTCTTAATATATTTGGGAGCCTGCACCTTTTCGAGAAATGCACAGATTGTGTAGTCAGAACCCAAGAAGCCAGTATGCTAGCCCGACCTGCAATGCCTTCCTAGCTAAATCAGTTAAGGGCTGCTTTTATCTTCCTTGGATTCAAACTATAGAGTGTAGATATTTACGGAGATTTCTGATTCACAAGATCCACAATTGTGGCGAGTGAAGAGCATACTAGAGGTTTGAAATAAAGCTAGGATCTAGAACATCGGTGGTTATCATAGTATGACATTCTGAGAATTATATGCTCTCAGCAAAAGAGAATGAGAGTTTTAGAAACTCTAGAGGTTTCGACTCCTTATAATAGGGACTCTAGGGGACCAATGCTCTATTATTGAGCATAACACATAGCATTTCTGCGACACTACAGCAATCGAGGACACATACAAGTGGACGCTTGAAAGGTACAAGCATGAGTGAAGTGGGGCACACAACATGTGACCGATTCACTTTTGGCACACTAACCCAGTGTGTCATAGTTGTAATAATTACATGACTGGTCACAGGTCTCATTGGCCATAGGGGCCTCCTCCGAATCTTTCTTCCGTGTTCTCAATGCATCAGTCAGAGGGAGTGATGGAGCCTTTTCTTGATTCTGTTTGTTGACGTGCGTCGTCTTGTGGCCATCATCTATTAAGATAGATACATGGAGAGTTGTCTGTGCTTCATAGATTTATGCATTGGGGTCCCTGGGTTCGGTAGTGGATATGATGGTCCTAAGGGTTATCTTGAGATAAGGATGGAGTTGGGGCAATATGATGACTCTATAAATATCCAACGGTAAAGTCATAGGGTTCCTTGGGTTTTGTGTATGGATTCTTGGGTATCCACATAGGAATTCTTTGTCCC
>JAGVVM010009197.1:0-17269 GCA_019149425.1 Psidium friedrichsthalianum
ACAACACATTGTGAGATTTTAATTTTCGTGAGTCACCCCTAAGCTCGAATACGTGCTGTTCCTTAGGTGCCTTACAGCTGCTGATTCTGTGATGGCAGATCAATAGCATAGCGATTTTCACACGCTCACCTACTACATGAACCGCACTAATCACTAGATCACCCTCACCACACCATACCTTCCTGCTTAGTGTGCATACACTGCGGTACCATCAGGCATTATACAACAAACGCAAATCAAGGTGTGCACTAGAATTCCCATCACATCTCGCTGCATAATAAATCACTGTCTTATAACCATTACAACGAACTCAGCTGCACATTAACTCCTGTTTTTTTCTCTTCCGGCATATCTAACAGGCGTCCCATCCCATCGGGGGGCACCACAACCTGCTAGTCCCTCTGGGTACGCCTCGATATAGACATTCAGCTATTGTAGTAGCTCTCGAATCCTTCCAGTCACAATTGGTAATCGCTTAGCCTGGGCAACACAACTATCGCATCGTAAGTCATGTGTTTCCGATAGCACGGCATGACTATATCAAGGCTTTTCCATCATGTGACTACACTAGTATACAGACAGCTGTCAATTCATATCTTTGCATTTAGGCAAAATCACAGTGGTCGACTCCAACGCACTGATTGTAATTTTTTTTATGCTTTAATAGACAATAAAAAATTTACCATGGTCCATGAGAGACCACATTTTTGTCAACTTTGTGATTCCTAGTTTTTAACACACATACTGAATTTTTGAACCCAAATTATACTAATATGCACTACCCAATAGTACACATTGATACGTTGCAACTTTACTGGCTAGATATTTTTGGATTTTTACATTAAAATTCATAATATAATCGACTGACCTAAATTATAGAGTATTTGACCCTAACTACGAAGTCAATGTAAGCTAAATACTAATTTAAATCGGATAATCTCCTAAAGCTCTAGAACCTATCTGAGTATGCATGCTATCTTGAAAAAAACTAAATGCTATTTGCACTTAGCCAAACCCCTTTGGGGTCCAAAGCTACTTGCAAATGCTGACCAAATAGGACCATAAAAGGCAATATTATCTAGAATATCTATCCTAATCTATATGCTATCTTTTTGGTAATTTCAGATAATGAAAGCAATCAAGATAAATGAGCATTCAAATCATTCAAGATGCGTTCGAATCAATAATGATTACATCAATGCCAATTCAATTGAATAAATATTATCCAATTCTCTTGAAAAATTCATTCACTAAACCAATAAATTGATCTTAAGGCTTAAAGATTACTCTTGATTATGTTTTTTTGGCTGATTCGGTATATTAATTTTGGGATGATTTGGTGTGTGTATATATATATTATATTTGTAATTTTGACTCCTAGTTTATTGAAAATGCTTAAATTGACCCATGTGTGTCAAAATGACATTTCAAGATACTGGACTCGTGTGTGCTCGCGTGTTTGGAGCACTAACCAAGTGTCAAATGCCTAACACATGTTGCCCATATGTCGATCGCGTGTTGGACTCCAACACGCGTCCGACACAACAGGAGGCCATAGAAAAGTATCCATGCTTCCTAGCTCCCCATGGTCTTTCTCTCTTTTGCTATTGTCACTATTTCAATAGCGTGGCCTCCTCTTGTGAGCCCTCAATGAATGTATTTAAATGCAAAGTTTAGGGTTTTTGCTTCTTTGGCTCTTTTCTATTATTTCCTCTACTTGAAGTTTAATAAACTGAATCAATTATCTTAACTTGGCTTCAATAATGCAAATTTCGGCCCCTTAGAGGAAAGTTTAGCAGAACATCTCTAACTAAAAATTATTGCAGAGAAAGCTATATCACTTATATAAACTTTACCATAAGTACCTCCACATTCACAGAAAAGAAGAGTAGCAGCATGCATATGCTTTACTTGCTCGGAGATCGTCCTAGTTACTGAAATACCTATGGAAAACCCAGCACATATAAACTGGAGCATGTCCCCTGGTTCCGGATATGCAATATATACCTATTTCAAGACATTGTCGAAAACAACTGTTTGCTACTATGTTAAATAAACCAATGAAGCGCGCACACATTAAAAACCCAGCTATAGCACATTTCTGAAGGATCGTGTAAAACATTCGATCATGCATGGGTTAGGCTACAATGTACGAAATCTCATTTTCCAAATTTTAAATCTTTCACTGTATTTGGTTGTCCGAATAAAAATAAGGATAGGATATATTTTATCCCATCCTATTTGTGACTATCCAAGACATAATAAAGTCGGATATAAAGAAAATATAAACCGGATAAAAATATGCTAGAGGAGGATGGGATGGATCCGAATAGGATTTCTTTTGTCCAGCTATTTTTCAGAAAACCTACGCTGTACTTTTCCTTCTCCTTCCTTAACATGCACATCTTCTCTCACATTGAAGTTTGACAAAAAAAAAAAAAAACCACTTCACGAAAGCAGCAAGAGACAAAGCTCTTCTTCTTCGCTCTAATCCGACAAATTCAAGCTCCATCTCTGGCAAGAAGCCACAGGCGATTTTGATTCCACGCAAGGTTCATCTCTCTCTCTCCACCCTCTCCCTGTGCAATCACTTGTGGGTTAGTGAGTTCCTTATTTGATTTATATTAGATTTTCCATGGGGCAATCATTTGTGGATCTAGCTCTGTTTCTCTCATTTTTTTTTTTTTTGCTTGCAAATCATCGAAATTGGATCTATAGGAAACAGCCTTACTATTGTGAACGATGCAGGACCTGGTTTCTTTGTCTAGAAAGGATAGTTTGTCTCATTGGCCAGGCAATTCAAGAACACCTTCGTGAAAAGGTTTATTCTCTCTGTATGTGACGAAATTATTGATGTTGCTAGGGTCATTTTAGACATTTTCAAGCGACAATCAGTGGAGCAGCAGAACAGGCTTCCTTGACCTCGACTTATGGGGGACATGGTTGATATAGGTCAAGAATAAATGTCTATTTCATACTTGTCCTAGTATATACACCATAGTCAAGTTCAGTCCTTCGGTGCATACAAAATTATGCCAATCTTTGAAAACACGATATCATTATTGAAAGTTAGTTTCTTTGAGCAGTACGGGTTTTGCTGGAAAGGAGAGTGGAACAGAGGTTGCCCAGCCACTACTATCCCTTAATGAGCTCGCTTGTTGCTGAAGAGAGGTTGCTAGAATTTCATGAACTGCAATATGTTACTCCTCTTTGTAGCTCTTTGGAGAATGGCAGAGACTACTTAGATATGAATTATGAAAGCATAGACATTGCCAATTTGCCATATCAGACTTTACTTGCAATCCTATTGTATTTAATGATTGTTAGCTACCTATCTATGTGATGCTAGGTTCTTTCTTCGCTTTTATTTCCTAATTCATCCTTAAGTCTTTCTACTTTAATGTTTATATATTGTATTTGCCTTTCGATTTCGTATTTTCACTGATGGTTGCAGAAAATTGGTTTAAATTTGTTGGATTCGTGTTCATGCCCGCTGACATATCCACTCATTGTTCAAACAACAATCACCAAGGTCTGATTATGTTTAGGAATGGATGGTAGTGATTTCAGTCAAACTCAAGGAAGGTGAACGAAGAGAGACCGACCTGTATGGACAATAGATGAAGAAAACGCACTTCTAGATGGTCTTGAAGAACTAGTTGCGGGAGGAATGAAGCCGATAATGGCTTCAAAAGTGGTTACATGATTACGTTAGAGAGGTGGTTTGAAGAAAAGTTTCCTGGTTGTGGCATCAGAGGTGATCTTCACATAGAGTCGAAGCTGAAAATTTTTGAAAAAGTTGTGCAATTAGATATATGATTTGAAGAATCGAAGTGGCTTTGGGTGGGATCACAAGATGCACTGCGTTGATATTCATTTGGAGGATAATTGGCAAAAATATTGCAAGGTTTGTTTCACTTTTTCTCATTTTTTTTCGTATTACTTGTTTCTGTTTTAACAATTTTATATATTTTCTTTGTAGACCTATCCAGGCGCTTCTTCTTTGAGAGGGAAGTCTTTCCCTCAATATAATCGATTAGCAAACATATTTGGAAAAGACCGTGCCAAGAGAAATCTCAGTGAAGACCCTTTAGAAGCTCAAGCATCTGTAGATCATGAAGAAGGTGACAGTAATGATGATGAGACAACTAATGGTGCAAGTTGAAACGTACTGCCACTATATCTTCTCAACCAAGTGATAAATGGCCTGCTGCGTTAGTTGAGATTGCAGGCACATTTGGCTCTTTCTTGGAAAAAGCTAGCTGGCCACATTGGACCCGCTAAAGATTTGGCTAATGATAAGAGAAGAATCAATGAGGAGCTTCTTCAAATGTCTTTCAATACTATGGATAGAATAAAAGTATCCAGAAGATTTGCAAAGGATCTTGAGAACATTCATCTATTTCTCATATTTCAGGGAGACGGGAAGATATTTGTGGAACAACTTTTATAGGAGATGATAGATGGGAAAAAAATGATATTGATTTTCTAAATGTGCTATTTATTGTGAAGTTTGGAGCTTGGTCTTTAGTTTTTGTGGTATTCAGTGAGTTAGGTAGGGCTGGAGCAACAAGTCACATTACATTTGTGTTTGTTGGACAGGGAAAGTTGTACATAATTTTGTCTATAAGTTATTGGTTTGCTACCTTTGTTGTTTTATGAAAATGTACAATGTCGAATGGTATTTATTTCGTAATTTTTTGGAATTATATATTTTTGAATGTGCTATTTCTTGTGAAGTCTGGAGTATTATTAAATGTTGCTATTTCTTGGAATCAAAAGATCGACATTATTTCATTGGCACTACATAGGGGCATATATGTCATTTATATTGATATCAAGTTTCTACTAAATAATAGATAGAATGGATATGAAAATATCCGATTTTAAATCTATAGTTCATCAAACAGTAAATAACATATGACAAAATCTCGGAATTTCTTATCTCCTATCCAGTCTTATACTAGAAATCTGAACGACCAAACGTAGCCAAGGCCTTTACCAGAGGATTTGAATTGTGATTTACCTCTTAAAAGATCCTAATCCCATGGCCATTACCGTAGAATAAGGGCTTCCACATTTCAAAGACAACGTTTACATATTTCTGGTAAGAAATTTTTTTCCAAGCACCACTTCATGACAAGCCAACCCACTAACCTTTTGCACTCATTATCCCCATCGTGATGGTGGCATTTACCCACCATCAAAATGTCACAAAAGGCCAATCAAACTCACTCAATGCTTTCAAGAGCCAAGCCCACTTTCTCTCTCCTCAGTCCGTTATCCACTTCCCCCTCAGAGAAAGTGGCAATGGTGGTATGCTCTGTTCATGCCTGAAGAAGTTGTCCGGGTCGACCTTGGTCTTCACTTGGACCAACCTGGCAAAGTTGCCCTTGAAGTATTTGGGACCCCAGTCACTGGCCAGGATGAAGCTTGTCCCATTCTTGTTCATGCCCAAGTCAAGATCCCTATAGTTCACGTAGGACTCTCTAGGAGACTTGGACACATAAGGGGCCATGTAGTCGTAGAGCCTCCCGATCCAATCCATGTGCTTGGCGGCATCCTCGGTGGCATTTTCCCAGGCACTCAGGTACTGGATCATGAAGATCGTGCCCTTGCGGTGTGGGAACGGTGCCGAGGACTCGGAAATCTTGCTCATCATCCCGCCGTACGGCGTCCATATCACCAGGGGGCTGTCCTCCTCCACCAGTCTCTTCCACAGCCCCTCCAGGGCGGTGTCCGGGATCGGGTGCCGGACGAAGTCCGACTTACCCTTGAAGAAGCTCTTGAATCTGGACTTCCCCTCGAGGAGGACCTCAGGCGGGGTCCCCCCAGGGTACCCAGCGATGTACAGGACCGATTTGATCCAGCTCATTTCGATGCAATCGTTCCTTGTGAGGCCCAATTCAGGGAAGCTCTTTTTCATCACCTTAAGGAGTCGGTTGGCGTTCCCTAGGAAGAGGGCATTGTACGATGTGCTCACAGTTCGCTCGGCTTTGCCTCCGCCGGTGCTCACCACTTGGATGATCACCCTGATGAATAGGTCGGGGTCGAGCTTGTCCACGACCTGTTGCCACCGTTGCAGGAGCTTTGTGGCACCTTGTTCCAATGTCTTAGTTACCGTGAAGACAGTCACCGTTGAGGGGACTGGTACCAACTTTATCTTCCACTTGAGGATTATCCCAAAGCTCGCTCCTCCTCCTCCTCTAATGGCCCAAAATAGATCCTCGCCCATACCTGCTCGGTCCCTGATTTGGCCATCCGCATCAACGATCAAAGCATCGAGCACATTATCCACTCCGAGGCCATACTTTCTCATCATAGAACCGTATGCCCCGCCGGTGATGTGACCCCCGACACCAAGGCTTGTGCATAGACCCGCCGGGAAGCCGTGGATTGGACTCTTCTCAGCAATTCGGTAGTAAACTTCCCCTATCGTGGCACCCGCCTGGGCCCATGCGGTGTTATCCATCAAATTGACATCCACGATGCGGAGCCTACTCAAATCCATGACTAGGAACGGGGTCCCGATCTTGGACGCGTAGGACAGGCCCTCGTAATCGTGCCCGCCACTCCGGACCCTCAGGTGGATCCCGACCTTCTTCGAGCAGGCAACGCCGTCCTGGACCTGCCATTCAAACAGCGGGAAGAAGACGAACTCAGGTTTTGGCACGGAAGGCACAAGATAACGGAGATTCTGCGCGGACGACTGAAGCACCGTGTCGAAGTATGGGTTCTCCTGGTTGTAGATTGGGGGGAACGGCACGAGGATCTCGGATCTGGTGAAAATGCACATGCGGAAATCGGCTTCGAAGGGGCTTGAAGCTGAGCTTAGGCATGCAGACGATATGAGAAGCAATATGATCCATGAGAGTGTGGAGTGAATTGAAGAGGACATTTTCCCTAGGAGGGTGCGTGTTGTTCAATGTATTGTGCTAAAAGAAGAGCATCGCTGATGGCTTTATAGATATGTTGGAGGAATTGAGCATTTTACGCGGCGTGCAACTGCATATGCTCGTGGTGGGATTGAGTTGATGCAAACGTCACGACAACGTTCATTCATGTACACAGATTTTGGGTCCTACGAGGTTCTAGAAGTAGTTTTTTTCTTTTTTCCCCTTCATTAAATCTTACCCGCATGATTCAGACATAAGTATAAAAATAACTGGTAACAATTAAAAGAGAAAAGCTACTTAATTTATCCGGTATCTTACATGGGTCCACGAAATTTGAGCAGTTTGAAATTTTAACCGAGGGTGCGTGTGTGGCCACCAACCTTCCTGTTTAGGTCGGTAAGTGGACGGACGTTTTTCCTTTGATCTTCATTAATGGAGCTTACTCACTTGATGAATGGACTTTTTGCTTGTTATATTGCGAGGGTAGACAAAAGTTATTTTACGAAGGGGATTAAGACATGACACCTATAAATCTAATCGTCTTTACAAAGAATTAACTTTTCTCGTGTTTTATTTTTTTGCTCGATACTTTTCCCATGTTGAATATTACCTTGACAATGGAAACATTCCTCATGATACGTATCTAACCAATGCTACACTCATCGTGATATCGTTAGCTATATATGACATGGCAAAAATCGGGTAGAGACTTAGGACTACCCAATCATGTACTGTTTGAGCGCTATATTGAGAAGTTCACACATTCACTATTGTGCCAACATCTGAAGTTGTTTTAATTCTTTTGCCAAATCCTAACTCTCTCCAACTTTTGCACTGTTGCCTTTGCATGCCTTTCGTACAAAAAGCGACGAACAATAACGTTGGTACCCTTTGAATATCAAAGACAACAAAATAAAGCTGTCCTTCTCAAAAGTGACAAAACTCTTTTTTTTTATCGCTATAGACTAGCCAAAGGCGAAGCAAATGTGTTGCATTTGCTGAACCAATGTTGGCCAAAATTCATCGCCTTAGGTTAATGTTTTGGCTAAATGCGCACCAAAGATGACAAGAAATTCATCGTGTTAAGTTTGATTTCCAGGTTTAACATGCCAACGAACATTTTAATTATCATCGCTTTAGACATCGTTTTTAGTTTCTATATATAAGATTCGAGGCACTACAAAAGAGCCTAAAGGTTTGTCCACAACATTATGAGATCCTTCTCCTTGGCTACTTCAATCAACACCTCATCTGGGTGATTTAACTAAATTATGTACTTTGCCTTTTATATCAACTCATTTTTATGGCCTCTTTCAGCCATTCCGACAATTCATCCTTACCATCCAATGCCTTCACCAAAGCATGGATTATTAAAAAAAAGCATACATCTCCATACTTCAAAATTCAAGTTGTTTCTCTCATTAAAATTTTCAAATTCAACAGAATATTCAAATAGTTAGTTTGTGGACAAGCAAAAACCTTAAATCAACTCCAGAAACTCTATTTCATGCTTTGATTCCAATTGTTGTGAAATAGAGTGGAAGCTAGTGGATATTGAAATTGATTATCAAATGCAAGATGACACAATTACTTTTCTGGGGCCGGCAAGGGCCACAACTCCCTTGCCCAGTGCCAGTCACTTGTGGCGGGTAGGGGTCAGCCAGTGAGTGACCCTTGCCGGCCCTCAAATGAAAAAAAAAAGAGGGAAGAGAAAAGGAAAAAAAAGAGAAAAAACTAAAAGAATTAATATAAAAAAACTATCAATAAAATGTCTACATTAGCATTGGCCATATCACGTAAGACGATCGCCGTCCACGTCATCAGTTTTCAAACAAAATTGGCTGGATGGATTCAATTAGTACAAACATAAAAGGTTTAGGACTGAAGTAGCATAATTAAAAAGTTTAGTAATGTATTGGCATCTATACAATAAATTTACGACTATTTTAACATTTTTCTTGCGCAGTTATTTTGAAGGGCGTGTTTTTTAGCGCCGGCGCGACACCAGGGCATTTGCCTGGAATAGGGCCAAGTACTAATTTCGAAACTCGCCTTATCCCGAGTGCCTGGCCATGTGGGTCTGGGTGCTCGGTCGAGGCTGGCTAGCGGATTGACTATCTCTGGACTTCCTCACAAACTCTGATTTGGCAAAAATTGAGCCACAGAACAACGATAGTCTATTGTGATTCCTAGGAGTAGGGACGTAGGCCGAAATTGAACGGCCTTAGAAAGTTCCCTTGCCGGTGGAGTATCTAATATCATTTAGGTTTGCTCTTGATCATTAATTAATATTGACTACATTATGTTTGTCAGGAAATTACTATCTTAGCTTTTGATCACGAATTAGGGTGCGTTCTTTTCACAAAAAGCTTCATATTAAGGGAAAAAACTTTGCGAAAAAAAATATTATCAAGAAATGATGGTTTTTCTTTATTTGGTGATATGTGACCGAAAATACTTTCTGGTGTCTAGATCTCATTTGGAAAATGATTTGAATCTTATTAGTTTATCTCAAACAAAAAAAAAAAGTCGAATTTTAAGTAATCTTTTGTCATTATCGGTTTTAATTTTGCTTTTCTTTTTCTTTTCCTTCCTCCCCTGCCACGACCAACTGATGAAAGCCACTCGAGACCTTGAGGCTCACCGGTTGACCAATAGTGGCCGAGGCCCAGTGACTGCGGAGGGAGAAGAAAAAAGAAAAAGAACAAGAAATAAATAAAATATTAACAATTTTAAGAGGAGCAATTCTTGAAAATATTTTAATCTCTTTAGATTTAGGAGTTCACTTTCCCTAATAATGTTAAAAAAAAATTGTTGTGTAAGTAGTATTCCATTGACTAAGTTATTGTCAGCTAATCAAAAGGGTGAAAGTTTGGAAAGTAATTTTCGGAAAACACTTTTCTCTCAAGCAAACACACCCTAAGTACTTAATCTCCTTTTTATGGTTGCAAACTTTTGCTTCTGTTATCTATTAAATGCCCCATGGTTTTTCTTGTTGATCTAGGGTACGGATGATAATCATTCTATTTTAAAATCAATTTTTGCTTCTGGACAAATTTCTGAGCAAATAAACACATTTGATAACTACACAAAATTTCTAATTCCTAAATAAAAATTCGTTTGATAACAGCATAAAATTTCAAAGATTGTCGGCGACCGGTGGACCGATGACGGGTGGGACGGCAAATGGAGGGCTAGTGGATAACTGAACATCAACCAACGATTGATAGAACAGTCGGAGGGCTAGAGACTGGCGGATTGATAGAAAAATAAAAATTATGTTATCAAATGGATTTATGTTTGAGAACACATTTAGAATAGAGATAGAGAAACAAAATGGTTATCAATCGCGCCCCTAGTCATCGGCCATTCTCAAGGTAACTATTTCGGTTTCACAGAGAAATTGATATAGGATTTCAAAGTTGGAAAAACGGTGATTTTTCTTTGGTTGGGTTTGCTCGTGAGTTCTTGCATGGCAATGTGTCTATTTACGGTGCACAGCATGAAAGCCCACCTTTACTTCGTAACGCTGGACGATGTTTAGGTTGACAGATTTCTTACCTTTTAGAGAAGAGGACAGGTATTGAAATGGGATCCATGAATATGGAGTAGTAAGGGGAAACTCGGCTGCTACATTTGGAAGGGGACAACTTTAAAGTAGATGAAGTTTTGTCATAGCGTGAGGAAAGACAACTTCAAGGAGGGAAATCTAATTCATTTTGAAGTCGAGCTTGTTCACCGAAGTTCTTGCTAAAGTTAGAACTATCACTCGTCTCTTTTTATAACAATCGCTTCATAGCTCGGTCCTTCTCAGTTATATGAGTTGTGATTAATTTTAATGATTAAGTTAAATTCATTTCTCAAATTTAAGGAATAAGGGGTGTTTTATGGCATTTTAAGAGCTAGACGTTCTTAATTTAATTTCACTACTTCATTCCTCGTAACTGAACCATGGTCGAAGAGTTCAACACTATTGTCCAAGAGTTAGAGCCTCAAGTGTAAAACTTGTTTTTTTTATTTCGGCATTCAAGATACAACCAGAACAAACATTTCAATTTTTTGGTGGGTGTGATTTAATTTATCCAATTGTCCACCTGCGCATTATTCATACGACTGTACACATAGAAGAACTGAATATGAGGAAGAGAGGGAATGAAGAGCGAATTGACGATTTGGCCCCCTAGCTCTTTCTACTAGAAGAAAGACTTTATGTAATGAGTCAGGTTTTGCATATTTGATATCACGGTGGAAAATAGATGATCGGACAAACATTCGATCGTAACAAAAAGCTAGGCTGTAACATACGAAATCTCATTTTCCAAGACTTGGAACGTGAAATATAGTTAGGCCGCTACACAGGATGTGAATTGTGATTACCATAAAGATTCTAATCCCTTCGCCAATCCACTAGAGCATCGTCTTCTACATGTCAAGACAAATTTTACACATTTCCAGTACAATTACGTCCATCAAGAGATGATTTATCCAATCACCACTCCATCACATGCCGACCCACAAACCTTCTACACCCATCATGCCATAGTGACACCAAAACCAATCGAACCCACACAGGATGCTGGCCAACCCATTTTCTCTCTCCTCAGTCTGTCGTCCATTTCCCCCTCAGAGAGGGTGGCAATGGCGGGATGCTCTGTTCATGCCTGAAGAAGTTGTCTGGGTCGACCTTGGTCTTCACTTGGACCAATCTGTCAAAGTTGTCCTTGAAGTACTTGGCACCCAGACGCTGGCCTGTATGAAGCTCGTCCCATTCTTGTTCATGCCCAAGTCAAGGTCCCTATAGTTCACATAGCTCTCTCTAGGAAACATGGAAACATAAGGGGCCATGTAGTTGTAGAGCCTCCGGATCCAATCCATGTGATTGCTGGCATCCTCGCTGGCGTCGTCCAGAGACTAAGGTACTGGATCATGAAGATCGTGCCCTTGCGGTGCGGGAACGGTGCCGAGGACTCCGACATCTTGCTCATCATCCCGCCGTACGGCGTCCATATCATCAGCGGGTTGTCCTCTTGCACCAGCCTCTTCCACAGCCCCTCCAGGGCGGTCTCTGGAATCGGGTCTCGGACGAAGTCCGACTTCGCCTTGAAGAAGTTCTTGAACGTGGACTTCCCCTGGAGCAGGACCTCGGGCGGTGTCCCGCTTGGGTACCCAGCGATGTACAGGACTGATTTGATCCAGCTCATTTCGGTGCAATCGCTCCTCGTAAGTCCCAATTCCGGGAAGCTCTCTTTCATCACCGTGAGGAGTCTGTCAGAAGTCCCTAGGAAGAGGGCGTTGTACAACGTGATCACAGTACGCTCGGCTTTGCCTCCCCGGCGCTCGCCGCTTGGATGATCACCCTGATGAATAGGTCCTCGTCGAGCTTGTCCACCACTTGCTGCCAACGGTGCAGGAGCTTCGTCCCACCTTGTTCCAAAGTCCTAGCTATTGAGAAGACGGTCACCGTCGAGGGGACTGGTACCAAATTTATCTCCACTCGAGGATTATCCCGAAGCTCGCTCCTCCCCCTCCTCTAATGGCCAGAAGAGATCCTCACCCATCCCCGCCGCCGATCCAGATCGTTCGGCCGTTAACATCGACGATCCGGCATCCAGCACATTATCCACGCCGAGGCCATGCTTCTCATCATAGAACCATATGCCCCGCCAGTGATGTGCCCCCCGACACCAAGGCTTGTGCATAGACCTGCAGGGAAGCCGTGGACTCGGCTCTTCTCGGCAATTCGGTAGTAGACTTCCCCTATCGTGGCACCCGCCTGGGCCCATGCGGTGTTATCCGCCAAATCAACACTCACGGAGCGGAGCCGGCTCAAGTCCACGATGATAAACGGGGTCTCGATCTCGGACACGTAGGACAGGCCCTCATAGTCGTGCCCCCACTCCGAACCCTCAGGTGGATCCTGAGCTCCTTCGAGCAGATGACGGAAGCCTGGACATGGCCTTCGATCAGCGGGGTGAAGATGAACTCGGGTTTCGGCACGGAAGGCACGAGGTAACGGAGATTCTGCGCGGAGGATTGAAGCACCGCGCTGAAATTGGAGCTCTTCCGGTTGTAGAACGCGGAGAGCGGCACGGCAAGCTCGGAGTTGAGGTTGAGGCACCCGACGAAATCGTCTTGAATGGAGCCTGAAAAACTGAGCTTAGGCACGAAGGTGATATGAGAAGCAACAGGATCAACGAGAGTGGGGAATGAATGAAGAGGACATTTTTTCCCGGGAGGGTATCAGTTGTTCGGTGAAATGTGCACAGCAGATGGAGCATCACTAGCGGCTTTATACGTGTACGAGGATCTCAAACAATTTTGTGTGGCGTGCTTATGATCGTAACGTGGGGATGAGTTAATGCAAACGTCACGCTAAGGTATCATTCGTGCGCACTTAACAGGTTCTCGAAACAGAGGTTTTTCTTTTATGGTAGCACGAGCAGAGTTAAGGCACGATCCATAAAAATAGGATAACCTAATTTAAAATATTATTATGTGGACTAGATGCATCAATTTAATCATCGTTACTAATGGAATTATGAGTCCTCTTTTGTCAGGGGACAAGCAATCGTGTGAAATTTTTAATTTTTCACTGCATTAATTTTTCCCTTGGAATGTCCAAATTATTATGTTGGCAATAGATAGGCAAATTATCAAAAAAAAAAAATCCTAAATCTGTTGTAATTGTATCAATTCGACTTTAATTTTTTTTTTTTTTTTGCAAATTGAGTTCTAAATCTTTGGATTTGGGCCAATTTAAGTCATCTAGTTAATTTTAACCAAAAAAAATATAATATGACATGGCCCGACACTGATATGGGACAATTTTTTTGAATTTTTTTTAATATTTTATCAATTATTTATTATTTTTTATTTCTTTTATTTTCTTTTCTTTTCTTTGTTTTCCTTATTTCTTTCCTTCCGTCACCCACTGTGACCAGTGAGGTCATCGAAGCTCGTCGGCCCCTGATTAATGGCCACGAAGCCCCTGCCAGCCTAGCCCAAATGTGGGCGAGGCCATCATGGTTGTACCTCGAGATGGTCTATGTGAGGCACGCGTAGGCACCTCGCCTAGATTTAGGCAAGGCCAGGGCCTCTCTCGCCACAAGCGAGGCCTTGGTGAGGCTACCCTTGCCTAGTAGCCAGCGAGCTCCAACAACCCTCGCCGGCCACAATGAGTGAAGGAAGGAAAGGGAAAGAAAAATAAAAAGGTCATCAAAATATGTAAAAATTAAAAAATTGTCCACGTCAATACCGGTCATGCATAGTTAGTGATTTTCAACAAAATTGGCAACAAATAGAAAAGGTTTAGAACTTAATTGATAAAAAATAGTTTACGACTGAATAAGAATAATTGCAATATTGGAACTTTTTGCTATTTTTTCCGTAGAAGATATGATTAATGAGTTTGGATAGCTGAAAACGTAAAAACCTACAAGGGTCGAGATAAGTTCCCCAGGTCAACGGAATAATTTCGGTCAAGATGCGTTGTTTAGCTTTTCACTTATCTTTATTTTGTTATCGTGCCCAGGGGTTTCTTTTCGAGCCCCTTCTTCCCTCTCCCTCTTTCTTTTTTTCTCCTGGCCCCCTTTTTTCCCCCTCCTCCCCCCTTTCTCCCTCTTTTTCGCTTTCTCTCTCCTTCCCAGCCTCTTCCCCCTCCCCCTCTCCCCCCCCCTCTCTCTTCTCATCAATCTCAATCATCACTTTAACCATTAAACCACCATATCTATACTCATTCTTCTCTTTTTTCTTTTCCATTTCGCCCCCACCTACAAATTCTATCTTCCCTCCCTATTTTATTTCCCTCTTCCCCTCTTTACCCTCTATCCCTTTTCCCTTTTCCTTTTCTATATTTTTTTCCCTAACCCATCCTTTACTTTAAACATTCCCTATTAGCATCCTTCTTCTTATTTCCCTACTCCCCCTTCCAACACAAACATAAACTATCATCCCAATTTCCATTAAAAAATCACATAATTCTCCCCTCTCTTCTTTCTCCTCCCCCTTTTTCTTCTCATTCATCCACAATTTTCCCCCACTACCTATACCCACCCCCTTTTCACATCCTACCTCACCTCTCCACCATCTACTAACTTCCTTTCCAAATTCCAATCCCTTCTCTCACTCCCCCCCATCTTCTCTTTTCCTCCTCCCCCCTCTTTCTCTCCAATCCCACTTTGTTCCTTTCCCTCTCTCCCCTTCCCCTCCTTCTACCACCTACAATTCCTCCCTCCCCTCCCCTTTCCCTCCTCCCTTACTTCATATATCAAATCTCCCCCCACCCTTATTTCAACCCCCTTCATTTTATCTTCTCTCCCTTATCCTTCCGCCTTCCCTATTCTACTCTCCCTTCCCCCTTCCTTTCCCCCCTTTTTCCCTACTCCCTTTTTCCTTCCTTCTTCCCACCCCCCCTCCCCTCCCCCCCTCTTCCCTCTTTCCTTTTCTTTCCCTTTCCCCTTCTCCATTTCTTTCCTTCCTAAAACCCCCATCTTTCCCCATTCTTTCCCATCCAACAACCCTCTCCCCTTTCCCCTCACTAAACCTCAAATTTCTTCCCCTTTCTAAAACTCCACTCTCTTTACTTATCCTTTCTCACTCTACCTTTTCCTCCCCTAATTCTTTCATCCTCCTTACCCCCCTCCACCCACTACCTTTCTTTCCCTCCCCACCCTCCAACCCTCTTCATTTTTCATCACTCACTTTTTCCACATTTTCCTTCTCCCTTCAACCTTACTTTTTACCGCTTTTCCCCTTTCCACTTTCCTTATCCTCCATCATTTATACCCCCATAGTTTCCTTACTTCTTTACCCTTATCAAATTCTTTCTTCCCCTCTCCCCCTCCCCCTTCCCTTACTCCTATACTCACTTCCCTCTCCCCCCTTCTCCTTTATCCCCTCAGTTTTCTAACCTCTTCACTTTCCCCCCTTTTTCCTCATTCTCTTCATCTCCTCCACCTCCCTCATCCTTTTTCATAACCTCTTCCCTTCCACCCACCCTCCTCCACTCTTACCTTGTCAAACAACCCTTCTTTTTCCCCTTCTTCTATTCCCTCCTCCCCACCCCCACCACCATTTTCAGATCCCCTCTTCTATCCCTCTACCTCTTCCCTTCTCTTCCCCTCATCCTCCATTTCCTTCTTCCTTTCCACCATATCCACCTCCTCCCCCCCAACCTCTATATCCCTTCCATTCACATCTCAACCTTCTTCCCTCCACTTCTCATCTATACTTCCTCCTCTCATTCTTATTCTTTTACATCACCCCAACTCCCCCCCACCCCTCCCTTTTTCCCCCTCCCTGTCTCTCCCCCCCCCCCCTCTCTCCCCCCTACACCTCCCCCCCCCTCCCCTCCCCCCCCTACCCCCTCACCCCCCTCCCCTCTCCCTTCATTCCTCCCTCAACTATATCTCTCCTATCTCCAATCTACACTCTCCTTCCTCCCTCCAATCCCTTTACAAACAACCCCCCTTACATCCCCCCCCACTTTTCTTTTTCTCTTCCTCCCCTTTCCCCCCTCACTACCCCTCCTCCTCCTCCATTTCCTCCCAAACCCCCTCATTTTTTCTCCCCTCTCCTCCCCCTCCCCCTCTTCCCCCTCATCCATCTCTCTTTTTTCCCCTTCCTCTCTCCCACCCCACTCCACTTCCCCCCCTATAACCCTCTATCACCTTCACCTCAACCATCTCTTATCTTTCCCCTTTTCCCCCTCTTCCCCTCTTCTCCTTTCCCCTCCCCTTTCCTCACTCCCCCTCCCCCCCTCCCCTCTCCCTCCTTTCTCTCTCCCTCTTTCCCCCCTCCTCTCTGTCTTTCCCCCCCTCCCCCCTCCCCCCCTCTTACTCTTTCACCCTTTCCCCCCCCCCCCCATCCTCCCATCCCCCCTCTCTCCCCCCTTTCCCCCTCCCCTTACCCCTTCCCTTCCTTTTCCCTCCCTCCTTTCTCCTTTTCCCTCCTCTTCTTTTCTTTCTCTTTCACCTTCCCCCCCTCCCTCCTAACTCTCTCCTTCCTTTCTCTCCTTACTCTCCCACTCTCTTCTCTTTTCATCTTCCCCCCCCACTCCTCTCTCTCTCCCCCCCCCCTCCTTCTCCCACTTCCCCTTTCACTCCCCTCCTTCCTTCCTTTCATTCCTTCTCCCTTTTCTTTTCTCTCCCCTTTACCATCCTTCTCTCTTTCCATCTCCTATTTTCCTTCCCTTTCCTCCTTCCTTCCTCCTCTTGCTTCCCCTCTCTTCCCCCCTCCCCTTCCCTCCCCTTTCTCTTTCCCCCTCTCCTCCCACTTCTTCCCTCCCTTTTCCCTCTCCCCTCCTCCTCTCTCCTTCTCTCCCCCTCTCTCCCCTTTTTCCTCCTCCTCCTCCCCCCTCCCCCCTTTTTCTCCTC
>JAGVVM010009198.1:0-14909 GCA_019149425.1 Psidium friedrichsthalianum
TTTTAGGCACTAGACTTTTACTTCTCTGGTAACTTCAATTAGGACACACTGTTTCCCCTTCTCTGATACGAGTAATAAAAAGAATAAAATAGGCAATACAAACAAGATCCTTGTAATCTTGTGGATTCAGTACACTCTCATTCACTTGGCTCGCGTTTCAAACTACTGTGCGAATTTTCACAAACTACTTTTTCTTTCTTTCTATTCATACACTTCCTTGTTATGCTCCTCTACAGCTTCTCTATATCAAGAAGTATTATTAACTAATATCTGACTAATGCCATGCATTTGGTATAAAGTATGCAAGCTGAGTTTTATACACATTTGTAAAAATAGATTTCCTATCGACATCTAATTGATTTAGTTGGTTGATTATCGCCTATCGCTGATTAGGTTCGCGAAAAAACCAAAACTTATTCCCACACAAAACCCACTCATTTTTTCCATCTCCTCCTATATTTCTCTTCTGTTTGATAAAATATATATGCCTCAAAAATGATCTAATAAATTAATATGACCACATTCCAATTACATCATTGTATCTTTACACTCCTTTCTACTTGTTCACGTTGTTATAAACTGGTTACATACCTAAGAACTAACCACAATTTACTTATTTCCAGCACTATTATAACACCTATTTGAAAATATTAGCTAACGTATACTTATTTCTATATTTATATCATACTACTAATACTCATTCACATAATATAGTGCCTCACCAACCCAACAAAAACTACTTCCACTGGGGGGAGGAGGGGGACATCACCCGATCATTAATGTTAACACATCACTAAGATAATTTTAACCCACAAACAAACAACACTACCACTCAATACTCCCCACCACCCACCAATTAGTCAACAACCCCCGGGAACAATTCGTGTAATCACACAACTACTTTGTAATATACATACTCAAATTATATATAACATTATTAAAAACTAAAAACACCTGCCTGTAAAGAATAACAACTCCAACTAAAAACAATGATATGAAAAAAAACTATTTTGTTATCAAAAGAAATGCACCACCTCTACCACTCAAACACTGGGAAATTTCATACAAACTGAATCCAAAAATACAACCCAGTGTCAACAGTACCTACAAATCCTCCTATCAATCGTAACCACCTCTACTCAAAACTCATACGATTACACATACTTTTTACTATATACTTTTACTACTAATATACTTATGACTTACTAATTTACTTTCACTTTATTCATTACCACTCACGTTTACTACCCCCCCTTAAATTCTTGTCAACTATGTACATTAATATTCAAAAGCACTCTCGTACTCTTCTATCTACTCCACCTCACTGTACAACTTGGGCCTTTTGTCTTTTCCACCATAAAAATCCTCCTCTAATCTTTTTTATACACCAACGGCCATTGAGGATTGCGTGGTCTGAAGATGGCGGCAGGCAAAGGCTGTTTTAAAGCACGTGGGTGAAGCACTGGAGTATAACCACGAATAATCGTAAGGAAGCTCTAAAAGATGCGACAGGGTACCGGCCAGAGGATTGCCTACTGAAGCGGCACCTGTTTCTAAAGCACGTGGTGAAGCACTGGAGTATGTTTTAAACACGTAAGTGACGAGAGCCTAACGTTCATTAGGAGATTTTGGCCAGTTTCAGGAACCGACTCAAGACGATCAAGTCTTTCTCAACAAGACCTAGACAGATGGTCAAACCGAACGGGTGAACACTTTGTTGGAAGTATGTTTGAGGCATTACGTGAGCGTGACACAGCGAGATTGGGCGAAGTTGATCGATGTAGCCCAATTCTCCTACAACCTACAGCGTAGTGAATTAACTGGGAGCAGTCCATTCAAGATAGTCACGGGGCAACAACTGTTCACACCGAGCGCAATTATGATGGGCCACAAAGGGAATAGTCTGGCTGCGCATAAGGTTGCTGAGGAGTGACATGAGCAAGCTGATCTTGCTCGCACATGTTTTCATAAAAACGTCCAAGCGGACAAAGAAATGGGCAAATCAGAAGCGAAGACATGTGGAATACCAAGTTAGGGGTTAAGTGCTGTGCAAACTACCGTTGCGATACAAGGGCGTTCACAAGGCACTACTCCGACGATACGAGGGGCCATTCCGCATCATGCAACGAATTAGCAATGCAGCATACAAACTGGAACTCTCGACTAAATTAAAGATTCACCCAGTATTCCATGTGAGTATACTTAAGCCGTTTCATTTGGATGAAGGGGATTCGGATTCGGATCGAGCACCTATTGGAGCGAGACTTCCTATGAACGAGATATCGACTATATCATGGCGGATCGAGTCGTACGGAAGAGATATTGCGCACTGAAGAGGGAATATTTGATCCGGTGGAAAGGGCTTCCCGAGAGTGAAGTTACGTGGGAACTTGTCGAGTTATTATGGAAATTCCGAAAGCAGGTCGAGGTGTATCTTACTGAGAGCACGACGAGGCCATTGCCAGAATAGGTGGGGGAGAATGACACGATCCGAGCAAAGTGCATCATCCAAGAGGGTTTTCTGAACGAGGTGGGTCGTGCTTTATCAATGAATCTCCTAGGGAATTCTAGAAGGATCCTAGGGGCAAATAGAATTGTAATTGTACACTCTTATAATTATTATGGGTAGATGGTAGTTGGGGAAATCTAATCTCCACCGTTAGATTAAGGGGAGATCTACGGATTATATCGTATGAGAAATTGTATATAGGGGGCTCTCCTCCCCCTCATTTGTATCAACTCATCTAACGAGTAATAGAATTCCAGAGTTTCTCTCTCTAGCTTTCTCTCTCTAGAGTGTAGTGAGGTGAGTGAGTAAGTCTGACTTGGGAAGGTTTTCCTAAGGTCGCAAGAGCGGTTGAGTCTTGATTCGATTAGCTCGTAACCTTGTCTCTCGACTTAGATGACTTGACTTAGATGCTAGTAAGCTGAGCTGTTAGCAATTGCTCTAGCATCCAGGGGTGTCAGTGTTCCCGATCAATGCATCTTAAGAACCTTTATAGCAATTTCAAGCAAGAAAAGAAGGAAAAAAACAAAAACCCTAAAGAGGAGGAACAAGATGAACAGTGAACAAAAAGGAAAAGAAAAGAAACTAAAGAATTTTAAAAATATTAAAATATTATTCAAAATTATCCTGTCGGTCGGTGTCCACGTCAATGCTGGCTTGTCAAAGTTATTTAGATAAACTGAATTAACACTAATGCAAAAAAGGTTTATAACTGAGTTGACATAAATACAAAAGATTTAAGACTAAATTATCAAAATTAAAAATTTTAGGATTGAGTTGATAAATCTCAAAGGTGACTTCTCTGGCTCAATTCACACATGTATATTTTAACGGGTTATCATACATCTTGAATGTCAAGAAAGAGGATCACCGTGAATCTGAAATTTGATTAACAGGTAACTTCCCACTCAAAAGACAGGTCCCAAGTGCTAGCAAATTCAGTCCTCGTTTCTTGATTTCCTCGTTTTTGAGATGGTTAATGATTTCTTTCTCTGGGTTAACAACATATTGTTGCGTGTAATATTAGAAAAGAAGGGAGACAATACAAGCCCAGCTTGTCAATACCGATCAATTGAAAACCTATCAATTTGCCATCAGTTCGACACGACATCCATCGTCAGCAATCTCATGATCTTAGTGGTCAAACTGCTTTGCCCTAAAAAGAGAAAGTTTTCATGAGATTAGATGGAGGGTGGGGCCCGTGTGATGAGCAGCTCTAGTGGAAGTCCTAGCAAGAAATTAGGTATGTGTTATTCGGACTAAACGGAAAGTACTTTATTCTTATCTCTCTTCCCTCATCATTATTAAGTCACCCCTTTTTCTTCTCCTTTTCTAATTTTAATTGGGACAGCCACCCCAATGCTTTCTGAAAGTACATTAACTATTGAGCCAGATGCTGAAGTACTTATGTTTTGATGTGATGCTGAGGTACACCTTGTCCAACATGTTCTGATTGTCCAGGGCTCTTTTTGTTGGAACCAACCAAGAAAATTTACTAAATTTATCAAAGAAAAACCTAATTTCTTATATTAATGTTTTGATGTGATGCTGGGGTACACCTTATGCAACATGCTCTGATTGTCTTGGCTCTTTTTGTTCATATTTTTCTAGGTCTATCTTCTGGGTCTCCTCTTGACACCAAGATTCTACCGGATGGCCTTGGAAGCAACTATTTCTTTCACCTATCCTCTTTTTTCCTCGGAAAAGGAGCACAATCGTCATGCTTGATAAAACAATGGGCACCGATTCTTTATCGTGTACGTTCATGCTTTTAACCCACTATTCAAAAATATGATTGGAGAGCGTTTCTCTTACATTAAAAAATTATTAGTGAGGGATTAGTTTATTTCAAGAAAAGATGGTAATAGAATGAACCGATGGAAACTAGGACTAATCCAATAATAACACATTGCGGGCCAAGAGAGGACTAGGAAGAACAAATTATGTGAATACCTAAGTAAATATAAGTGCTTATTAGATTAAAAAGTTCGACTACAAAATCAATTGAGCCAAATAGAGGAAATTGGCACTTTAAAATGGTCCGTTGTTTTTATATGAATCCGTAAAAACTCAATCGCCTCGAGACAATTTATGTTTCTACAATGCAATCGTATATTAGATGTACTAAAGAAGATAAAGAAATTCTTTGTTTGATATGTAAATTCTTAAAGAGAGAATGCTAGCAAAGGTTTCTTCAATTCCAATTATTAAGTAGCTATCAATTTGCAAGAGTATGTAGATTACTACCTTATAACAACGACACCACAGCTGGCAGCAGCATTAACAACAACAACAATAACAATATTGAGATATAGTGCGGAAAATAACCAGGATCTTGCAAATTAAATTAATGCCAAAAGTCTAAAAAAATAACAAGGAACGATAAATGATATCGGATATTTACGTGGTTCAATCCGAATGTTGGTACTTACGTCTACGGATAGAGTCAGCAATATAATCTACTATAATTGAAAAATCACAGTTACACTCGCTCATTTACTCGAGTGTTTTTCGTACCTAGATTAAGCCTAAAGCAGACTCCTAAGTAATATCTCACAATCTTTTACAGAGAAGTTACTCAAAGAATTCAGATAGAAAATCGATACTTGTCTTATTTGCTCTACATCCCATTAAAAATAAAGAACGCCTCATACGTTCTTTGTGTTCTCTTTTGTACGGTGGCTTCGATGGGTTCGCTGTGCGGCATCTCCTTCTTTTCTATGCGGCTATTCTGCAGGAGAGGAGCAAAGCAAACCCTTGTTTCTTTTTTTTTTTACCTGACAAAGACCTTTTCGCCCTCGTAAACAAATATCAATCCGAGAATGTGTGAGCCAATTCTTCGTCCTGTAGTGACTTTACTTGATCCGTACATAAAGAAAGTGTCGCCTTCCCCCACGCACCATGAAGGAAGCCCAAGAAGTTAAACGATCAAAGACAAGTATCAATCTCCTTCGCCTGAATAATCCGGATTTGCGCGAGATACTCAAAAGATGCACAATAGATTTTGAACAAATCAAAATCTTCCAATGAGTCTTGCTTAAACTCAAGACATTAATTTAACAATGTCCAACTTGGCTCTACGTTTGAAAATCAACTCATAGTGTTCATCATCCAAACTAGCTCTCCCCACACCTCGACGTACACTCAATCATCACAGAGAACTTGTTTGAAGGAATGAAGTCGGTCAACATGCCCATAGGATTCTCCACCACATGAAACTTCTTCTCAGTCACATCCCCTCCTAACATGTTATATCTGACACAAAAATTTCGATTACCACTGAACTTTTTTTTCAAGTGACATTTCTTATTTCTATCGAACATTACATCAACTGAATAACTTATGTCAACATCACTAACTAAGCCAAGTCATTAGACCATACTGCCTCTTCAACTTTTTCTCTTGCTACCATGTTTCTAGTCTTAGTCGTTAACAAGTCCATAGTGTCTCGTTTCCAGCTCATAGCACAACTAATGAAAGTAAATGCATAACTGCTTAGCCATCGACCATCTTTTAGGTTCCCTGCATGACCTAGGTTCAAAAACCTAGTTATTGCCACATTACATGAACTATATTCTCCAAAATATACCCCAACATCCGTCTTCCCTAACAAAACCAGGACGATCCACTTCACAACATCACAATGTATGCGACGGCTTGTTCATAGCGAATTAGTTGATGCCGCACTTGGATTACTAGAGATTGTAATTCTCGAAGTCAAATTATCAAGTGGTGATTTTGTGGGCTTCGATTATTGATGAGCACAATGGAAATGTAAATTTCGAACTGACCAATTGTGGTGGACGCTTCAGTTCGATCATGCTAGTTCGCGCCAAAATCCTTTCGGGGTTTGGATGTGAAACCTTTCCCCCCCAACCAACCGACCCACTTACCCCTTGCCTATAAACCCCCCCTCTTCTCTCTTTTCCCCCTCATTCTCTCCACTTCTTTGCGTACGGCACCCCTTCCCCTTAAACTATCTCATTTTCTCTCTCGATTACTCCCTCTCGCCGAATCTCTCTCATTCTCTTGGCTCAATCAGTGACTCCATGGTTTGTCGCCAATGATCCACGAGCTCCTCTAGCCATGCGTAGCTTCTCGACGTCACTCATCCCTCCCTCTATCTTGGCTCTTACCAGAGTAGCGGAAGGAGGAAAAATGAAGCCAAGCTCGTTTCAGCGACAATTTAGTTGCCGTTTTCTTTGTACGCGTTCCTAAGGTAAGTGCACGTCTAATCCTACTACTAGACGGTCCGTTGGTTGTTCGACTGAGCACGAATCACCGACTTTGGTTGTGGGTATTCTGAATGAAACTCGGGCTTGCATGGATGGGAAAATTGGTTTGCATGAAACTCGAACTTTGGTTGTGGGTATTCTTTTGTACGGTGGCTCCGATGGGTTCACTGTGCTGCATTCCTCTCTTTTCCATGCGGCTATTCTGCAGGAGAGGAATAAAGCAAACCCTTGTTTCCTTTTTTTTTTCCTTTTTCATACAAAGACCTTTTTGCCCTCACAAACAAATATCAATTCTAGAATATGTGAGCCAATTGTTTGTCCTGTAGTGACTTTCTTTGATTTGTGCATATCCAAAGATCAAAGAAAGTGTCCCCCTCCTATAATAATAATAATAATAATAATAATAATAATAATAATAATGGTGGTGGTGGTGGTGGTGGTGGTGGTGATGATATTCTTATTCTCGTTATTAGGATTATCAAATGGTTTGGGTCTTGTTAACCTGAACCAGATAGAGGTTTGCATTCTTGAAATAGCTTGAATAAGAGGGCATATTCCACAATGATTGGTCCAACAATCTACCAAGATAAGTAGAGTAAGATTCAATGAAGAGATGAGTAACCTTGGAAACCTAAAGCCATCCAAGGTCTTATTATTTCCCAATAAAAGGTTTATTTGAAAAATATTTATCTTAAAAATGAGTTGTTATATCGTTTAAAGTAGCCGGAAAAAATATTTTCGTGTGCGATGGAAAAAAAATTTCGTTGGCTCATTTTGTAAGTGGTGCAAACGATTGATTTTAAGAAATCGTTTTTTCACAACATGAGTTTTTAGCGAAACAAACGGATCCCAAACCCATTCTTGCAAAGCATGCTACCTGAGCTGTAATGACCTTCACCCGCTTTGCATACTAATCACGTAAAGTGGTATGCAAACTCCCTGTTAATTTTCCCTAATTGATTACAAGTTTTATTGGAGAAATTGGCAATTTTCATGTAATAACCACGAATCGTTCCATCGTCGGTTTTTTTCTTAGGGGTGAAATTTGCATGCATTTCATTAAGAAATAACATGAGAATACAGTAAGTGAGCTTCATAGCATGATAAACCTCGCAGGGCCTGGGTGGGGTCAGAGATCTAATTGTGGCTAAGGGCTTTTGAAGTATGGGCTTCGACAATCCAATCTGTTGCTCTATTAATCTCCCTCAAGGAATGAAGTATTTAAAGGTTTGACTACTTGATAAGCAGTTATTGGCACTTCTTGATAAGCACACGCACATCCCAATCGGATTGACATGGGCCTGACAATGTACATATTGTTGTAGTAGCTAGCAGCTAAAGGGGTTGAATAGCCGATTTTAAAAATAATGTAGAATATAAACAAACGAGTTTAGATCTTAGTTTAGAGTTTGATCGAGAATATGATTTGAGATGACTTCAAAGTCTCTTTATACATAAATCACCTATCAAGAATTATATAAAGAGAGTTTAAGTAATAAAGAATTTGCATACAAAGTTTATATTGGTTTGGCTTTGATTAAGTCTACATTCACTTCTCACGTTAATAACCAATCGGCTAGATTTTACTAGTGAATTGCTTCGAGGTTACAACTTAATGATAACCTTTGAGTCAATAGACTATTTTGTCTAACACCCAATCACTTCAAACAAAAATCTCTAAGAATTATAGCGTTTGGATCAAGAATGAATAGAGAATGCTGAAGCTTTTTTAAACTTTGGAATTTTCGATTGTGGACTCTATCACTCCCTTCCATCTTGAAGTCTCCTTTTATATTCATCTACCTTCAAACTAGCTGGTGAAAGGTCTTCAGATCAATCCCCAATCAACTCATTGGGCAAGATTGTATAACAAGGAGCCGTTGTGAAATAAGATTAGAATCCTCGTTGATCGGATTGCCCATACAATCAAAATGTGGGTTTCCAAAAATAGACTTCTTCTTTAGGTAATAATAAATCCTCTTTTCCCTCAATCCATGTCTTTGATAGATATAGAGAATCTTCATGTTAACTATCCTCAAAGACGAATCTAATATGATTCGATAGCCCTTGTGATAATATAATATCTCTAAGTCAAGATCTGATATTTAATCTCACAAGAATTCGAAGTACTCTCTCAGAATCTAAGCTCTTACTCCATCAGTGTCTGAACTTGAATTACAGGATCAATCCCTAAAAGGCCATTCGTTAACTTCTGAATGTAATTAGGACAATCTGTGAAAGAGTATTTCATTTCATTAACTTAGATTCTAAAGAACATGTATTGTTTTGTCAACGCAAAAATCAAATGAGGGTTTTTCTCAACACATATCATAGTTAAATTTTCTGATGGGGGACTTCAACGCTCTTTGGTTCTTGAAAGGAAGAATCTTAGGTTTCCAAGCACGCAGGGTTCCGGCGTGTCGGTTTTGATTAGCACTGATTTCCATATGCTACACAAGACATTCGCCTCCACACCCCGTGAGTTCCCTTCTTCCTTTCTCAGTGACAAAGGAAGAATTCATCAGCAATTACCTGGACTCGCATCAAGAGGGAAATCAACATATCTTTCCAAGATCAGTCGCTCCACTAATTTGAATTTCACTCTCAATTTAATCTCTGATCTTCTCAGCAAAACCGCGTTGGCAAAAAAATGACTTTGGTTTCTCCTTGTTGATCTTCTGCACCGAAAGGTTGCAGAAAAAAACTAAGCGCTCTCGTTACTGCATCAAAGTTTTTCGTCATTCCCCTCGTGAAACGAGAAGGGGTCATTGGCAAAGAGCAAGCGGGCCCAAAGAAAATCTCTCGAATCAAATATCAGTTAAGAACCCCACGAAGCCCATATCAAGAACTGCGCTTGTTATGACAAACTAAGGCCCATGGTTGATTCGCCTCCCACAATCGGCCTTCTGCTGACAAGTTGAAGTTCTTAAGGATGAAGGACGAGAGCGCACGACCTTACTTCCATAGGATCTGCTCTATGGGCTCGCATCTGTGTGTCCTTGATACATAAGGAGACAGGAACCATTGTCTGATGGACAGTACCGTTGCCTTCAACCGGTATCCCTTGTCCTCATGAGATTCCAATCCCTTTATTTGCACGTTGATCATATCCATAAACAATTGCAACTTCCAAGGCCATTGGGTTAGGCAACCAATGCCGGAACCCTTGCCTTCAACCGGTATCCCTTGTCCTCATGTTCTCCCCTTGCTTCCAAGGAACCGGATTACCTAACATTGGGGTTTTGTGACATGGGCAACATTACTCAAATCAGACCGTCCATTTTCATTTGAACAGCTAAGATTGAGAGAGGATTGAGATTCAAAATTTTTCAAACCCTAAAAAAATTCTTGCCCAATTTTTTCCCACTTCCTCAATAAATGACGTGGTCCAATCTTGGCCGTTCAAATGAAAATGGATGGCCTGATTTAACTAATGTCACCCATATCACAGAAATCCCAATATTAGGTGATCTGGATCCTACTTTCAACACCTAGCTAAATTTTACAGTGGCCAAATCTTTGCTTGTTTTGTCGACAAATTCCGTTGAACACCCTTACCTACTCATCGATGTTGATTCCACGTAGTCATCGAATCTTCGTCTTCATATATGTTGATATTTATGCCATACAATTGTCGGTCATTGAATCCATTGAAGCATTCTCATTGATCAGTCTTCCCCGATCCACTGAACTTCGTCGCTTATCCAGAGCTCTATTACCTAGTTATCTAAAGTTGGATATTAGGGTCATCAATAGAAGGGTCAACAAACATTGATCGATAACACGTCTGTCGTGGATGGTTGCCATTGAAAAGTATAAGGAAGATTGGCATTACAGGCAGTTGACGCACACGTGGCACAAGACCCATAGTAGAAACGGTTGGCGTAGACCGGGTATAGGTGGCTGACAAAAAGCCGCTAGCATGACCTCGAACCGGTTTAAAATATGAGAAAAATGCATGAACAAGTGTCTGATCATATGTTACATCTGCAATTTAGGAGTGATGGAGATCATGATTAGAAACTTGGCAAAAGCTAATTGGCAGAGCAGGCAAAACGGCTGACATGAATGCCAAACTTGTTATCAGAATTTGATGCCAGCGGCGTCCAAGACATGGGAACGTGTCCAGGATTGGGGAAACATGTCCACAACATGGAGAACTCGTCCAAAACTCCAACAAAGAAAAAGAAAAGAAAAGAAAAGAAAAAACAAGTCTTAGAATATATATAGCATTTACATGTAGCTGTGATTTGTAAGTCTTCCATTGGTAAATATATAGCTTTTCGGTGATTAGCTTATGCAAGGAGAAAGAATCGAAAATTAGAGACGTCATTGGACACCTGTCCTTTGGTTTGATGACTGAAATCCATGATTCACATACTTTTCTGCCAGAAAGAGGAGTTTCTGCCAGAAAGAGGAGTTGCTGCTATCGCTATAGTGAGGAGTAGCATGGAGACCTGCAGATTTGAATCCGACCAGATTGTTCGATTTCTGAGTGTTGTTCGTGGCATCGTCCTTCTAATCAAGACACTGAAGACCAAACACTAAAGGAGCCACCTTCAGATGGTAGTTTTGAAATAAATCTGGTCACTTTCATTCCAAAGTATGGCTTAAGCAACGATGCATCAGTAGACAGATCAATGGTTGTTTCGAAGAGTTTGATTGGGCCGGGGAACATGAAGGGTAAAGCAGTTGAACGGGCTGGTTATCTGTCGTTCGAACCGTGGAAAATTTGATACGCCAGCTGCCTGATTCACACGTACTTTTTCGCAAACTGTCTCTTGATTATTTCGATATAGTCATGGCGAATGCTCATCTGCGGATTGAGTTCATTTGAGTCTTCCGTTTTGACAGTTCTCTTCATTTGCTTCACAATTGGAAAGAAAATGCACCTTGAGATGCAACTCAAGAGATGAAGATGTTGCCCATAAACTGGCGCGCAAACAATGAGTGCTTTCTAGAAATTGAGCTAATTCGTTGGCCCGATGGAGTAAGCAGCTTGCTGTCGTAGTTTGGTGATGGAGACATACTTGCTATGGATGCACCTTATCAATTAACATAGAGTATCGGGTAGTTGTGTATCGAAAAGTCATGTGAGACAATGTGGACTGATCTACCGAAGAGGTTCACTACCGTACCTTCAAATGAATTATCAGTTACGGCAAATCTATCCGAATCTCTCAGAAATGTCCTGAAAAGGTCTTTGCCGGGCAATAGAAGCGCGCTCTCAAGAATTCTAGCTCAAGTTGGATACATCCTAGCAACCCCACTAATAAAGCAGTCCAAAGTAGGGCTGTGCATTAGCAAGTACCTTGATCGATTCGCATATGAGTGTTCGGTTCTCGATTATACGGTTGATTGGCGCTTCTGTTGATCTCTTTTCCTAATTTTATTGCCACATACATTGTCGACTCGATCCCATATGATAAAGTGTGTTTCTATTGAAAATGTTTGCTTGCGGCGCATCAACTGCACGAAAAGACTAAAGACGCCCAAAGGTCCTTTGCAAACATCCGTAACATGTTTAGACATCGATTGCCATTTCAGATGCGAAGGCCACATTTTCTGTGTCTGCCGGCACGTGAATAGTGACTTGGCTTCATCACGATTCGTGTGTACACGACAAGAGAAAGAAACTCTTGTCTTCTGCAAATATTGTGCGCAATGAAAACGTGACATTGATTAGCAGAAGACAAGGTTCATACAAATACCAGGTTTAATTATTGTGCTTCCGATATGTTAAACAGATGAAAATTGGGCATCACTTACTCATATTAGTAAATTTGCTTTAGGACATTATTTTGGCTTGCACTCGGGGAACTTCATCTCCGTTGCTGATCTGTCGGACTTCGTTGTTGCGAGGACGGAAACATTTGCTGATTGCAGGATGATTTCTGAACTTTTTGTAGAACGACGACCAACAGGTAAAGGCCAAAGCCCGGATGTTTTACCCTCAAAGGATCGCATTAACACAATTTCCGTTGATAGGGTTAGGCGCATAGGCCGCAATGAAGTAAAGAGTAAAAGTGAGAAAGAGAAATCGAAATAGAAGGTTTTATCTTGGTCACTCTTAAATTAGGGTACATCCAACAAAGAACTCTATTGTGATTAGCACCTCCCACCTCTTTGTACAAATCCAAACACAAGAAATAGAAATTACATATAATGGTAGCTATTTATGAACCCATCCAGTAAGGCCCCGGTGTTTTCTTATTGATAGGAGTATGAATCCTTACCTCAATAGTCCGAATAGACAATTTCGTTTGTTAGCATGATCTTCTTGATTTAACCCAAAATTGCACCTGATTCAGTAGCATTATCTCTTATCAAGCTGCTTTAAAGCAAGTTAATACTTGGGTATGGTTGGAGTTCAAAGAAAGGAAAGATCTTGGGAAGAGAAATCGGCCCATAAGAAGAATCCTAACCAGATTGGATCAAATCCGGAAAACTGGAACCAAGTCTTTCTTTATTTCATTATTTTTTCACAGAAGAATTACCAAAATATCTATGCATATTACAATTGTGCAATTTAGTTACAAAATTTTTTTATTTACCAGCAATCCTAAATCTTTGCATTTATGATAATTTAGTCCTATATGACTAATTTTTGCAGTGCTGACGTTGGACGTTTTTGACCAAAATTTTTTAAAAAATTTACATAATCTTTGCTGTTTTCTTTCTTTCTTTAGGTTTTTTCCCTTCACTTAGGGCTGGCGAGGTTGCTAACTCACCAGTCGTCGGCAACAAGTGTAAGGACGAGAGCCCTCGCCAGCTCGGGCTAGCCAGGGGTTGTCACGACCTAAGGTCAAGGAAAAAAAGAAAACTAAGAAAAGAAAAGAAAAAAAAGAAATGTGAAATCATAAAAAAATCAAAAATAAATTAAATATCATTTAAAAAAATCCAGGTCAAGGAAGATAGTGGAGGGGGTGGAGGGGTGGGGGGGTGGTTAGCCTGAAAATTTTTCCAGATGGATTGAATGACATTTAAATCCAAATGGTTAGGATTAAATTGGCAAAAAAAAAGGTTAGACGAATTGACACAATTAGGATAGGTTTTTGACTTTTTTTTTATATAATTTTTCATATTGTCATCCTTTTGAAGTCTACACTGAAGATGATTTCACGTATTTGCCACTGATATAACATTATTTTGATCAAAATATATGCAAGGTTTCGTACTCGTATCAATCAACTGTATAACTTGTCTTAGTCGTGCGGAACTTGTGACTCATCTGAAGCCAAAGCTCGCAGGTTGTGGATCAGATGTAGCGAATTGACGAAAGAGGAGTTACACTGGCTGATAGTATGCATACGTATATGCTCCTGAATGCCTTCTCAATTATTAATGAGAGGTAGTTGATTGCCAATTGAACCCATTCTAGAGCAAAGGAAAAGAGAGCCCATGCACCTTGGGTTTGGGCACTAAACAATCAAACCGAATATTGTCGAACATTCCCGGACGAGAAAGAAGAACACGACCGTTGAATGCAGTCCTAAAGTCGCAAGTTATGGCTCCTCTGTGTGTGTGGGACTGATGTTGGAATGCGTTGTATCGTCAAGAGAGACGGGGAATGTTTAGTGTGTGAAAAAAGGTAACTTGCTGGCTCATTCCTCAAAAAACCAGCAAAATAATTCCAAACATACTCTTAATTCATTAATAAATCCAGGCACAAAGATTATTCACCGCAGCTTATTTTTGCAATTTTTTTTTTTTTGGTCACTTCATTCAAGTGGGGAAGAACAAATCGGACATTAGTGCGAAATGAAGGAAATTAATTTCTAACTCTAAAGTTGGGAGTAGCTAACCTATATAATCCATGAGAATGGAGCTGAACAAGAATGATCCTCCAATCCAATCAATCCAAACAACTAAAATAAGAAAATAGAGACAACCAAGTCCTCATTGCATAATGTCTATTTTCCTTTTTTCTATTTGTTTTTTTTTAAAACCTATCTATCTTAAAGACATCTTCCTACACATCCAGCATTAACAAGCTGTTTTAGTCTTCTGGACTAACAATGCTCTTCCTTCATGTTACCTGTCAAACAAGTGAGAGGATTAGGATCTCAAATCAGAATAAATGGGGGGATGATTTGTGTCAGCAAAATAACATAGACAGATTAATGGACAATCAATCACATGTACCGCTGAGCAAGAAGCCTGCATTG
>JAGVVM010009199.1:0-13566 GCA_019149425.1 Psidium friedrichsthalianum
TTGCGAGCATAATTTAAGTTTTACTGCAGGTTGCGAATCAAAGAGACCCCATCATTTTTAAATATGCTCGGCGAAAATATCGAATGGTATAGGACATTTCACACTCGAGGGTGTCTCTCAAAGAAACCCCAGCGTGCTTTCATTATACGAGTTAAATAAGAGTGGCGCCGCAACGAATCAACTTGTGCTCTGTTTTGTACTTTCTCCCTTGAAAAACATTAGCCCACAAAATCTTTGCATAATTATTCATCAGCACACTCAAATTAATAGCTAGCTTCCTAGACATAGGGGTCTCCCTCAAACCATTATAGTTTTTCTCACACACCCTTCAATTTTTTTCGGGAAACTCTACACATTATTGCTGATCCAAAGAACAAGGAACTACATCATTTTACAATGTCAAAAATTGCAAGTTGAGAATTATTTTTCGGTATGATTAACTTACAAAACTTCTTTTGTTCTTAGATATGGCACGTACGGAGTTTATATACTTCACCGCTGTCCTTTGGCTGTAAGGCCATTCTACACCATGCCATGTGATGGCAATCCTGCCTACAGTAATTCATTTGATGTTTTTATGATGAGGCGATGAGGAATGAGTTGTAAGTATTGGGGCTTTTTTTTTCCTTGGAGAACTGCCGTATATTGGCATGGGGATTTCGGGGGCGTGTCGCAGCCATGGTGGGGTTCCACTTTTGTTCAGTAGTTGCCTAATAATACATGAAACTCTTGTCCGAGCCTCCAAGGTCTGTTCTTTTCCTCGCTTCAAAGTTTTCTTTTTGGTGTCAATTTCTCGCTTCAAAGATTTTTTGTTTTTTGTTGGTCGAATGCTCTATTTTTTTTTTTATTCGGCTAACGCTTCAAAGTTCAAGTGTGTCTTTTGTTGCTCTTGGCTATCCTTTCTATTGGTTACGCAGAATATTGGGAAGTCTGCGTATCAGATCTCAAGATTGCCGACAGATGAGTGTTTGGGCATCTTAAATATTGGGTACAAAAAGATTTGTCATGTCGTATTCAAGATAATTGATTCAAGCCGTGACATGTGTCGCACCAAGCCCACCTTATAGAAATTCTGATATTTCCTTTGTCCTCTTTCTTTGTTAATTTTCCTAGAGTTAGATCGGTTCCGGTCGGATCCCAATTTCTGGGATTGAAACTAGAACACTTGGTCCTGGAATCAGACCAGATTTCCGGGTGGTCAATCGAGCTGGTGACCATTTTTTGGTCGTTATATTCTCTCATTTAATTGCATTGTTGTTTCAAATCTCTTTATAAGCGAAGTTTTCATTGGTGATTAGTTTTTTTTTTTTTTTATAAATGACAGTAGGGGTTTTTTAAAATATTTTAACAAATAAAAAACTTTTTAAAAAATTATTTGGCACTCAATTTTTCGTCATCCTATCCATAACTTTTTACAATCGAGCATCCACGCGCGCCAAAGCTCCAGCGACCATGGCTTCCGCAAGCTTGTGCTCGTGGCATGGTGGCAAGATGTCAGAGCTCAGGTGGCCAAGGACGTAAGCTTGAGGTGTGGCAACCATGATCATGACCTACGCTCAATCGGCCATGGTTGTTGCTACCTTGAATTCCATGGACCATTGTTAATAGTTCTAAAACTTAAGCTGATAGATAAATGTGTGGTTTAATCTTTAATTACTCTAACACTTCCTTTCAGATTTAATTTGATTTTTTTTTTTTGCCTAGCACTAAATGTGAAAATATTTCATTGGGTGGGAAAATAGAGACCTTGAAAGATTCGAACTCAAAACCTTCGGCTCTGATATATGAGATTTTGTGAAATCACTGCCAAATATTCTAAAAACTTAAGCTGATTGATAAAGGCATGATTTAATATTTAATTACTCTAGCGGCATAGACGGTAGTTCAAAGCTTGGGCCACCATGGGCTTGAGGTCGAGCTTGAAACTCAAGCAGCCAAGGCTTCTCAAAGCTCCGAGTTCAAAGTCGAGCTCCATGGCCAAATTAGCCTTGAGCAAAGTGCTTATGTCATGGTGAATGCCGAAGAGAGGAGGGAAGAGATATGAAAATTTTAGTAAGTTTGCCTAGCACAATGCAATATCACATGATTGGACTATCTCAAATGTGACTTAACAAAATTGTACTTAATATTTTCTCGTTTCATTTTTTTACATAGGATCTGACTTCATATCTGGATTCAACTATTGACTCTCGATGCATGGGGTGCTTCCAACGACAATAACTTCCACTCAAAATCCCTCGAATCTGTGGGTATCACTACTCGCTACACCTCCAGGTATGGCATCCGAGTCTAGTCTTCTCTTTCTTTCCACCCACGATTCTAATTCGAACAACAGTTTCTCTTATTATCGTCTTTAAATAGATTGGGTTTCTCTTATCATCATCTAACTTCAAGTGCATCATCCACCTCTAAGCACCATTTCTAGAACTTTTTTTTTTTTTATCATGGAGCCCAAACACAAGGTCGTCCGATAATCCTAGTTTCGCCCAAGTGCCTTTGTCGGGCATTTTACTTCTCTCTTGCAACATGACAAGAAGGTTTCCTCTCGGTTTTGTTTTAGGAGGCTCCATTCGACACCGAAGATGAAGTTATACTCGGTCCTAACTTCAAAGTTCCCCACCCTCCTACTAGCTTTGATGAATGTTTCGCACGGTACGCTGGAGAACTTCTTCCTGCTCAATAGAGTCTCTTGATCAATCATGACTGGACACCTTTTAACAGCGGCTTTGACGATTTCCCAACATTCGATGAAAAGTTCTTGTGGTAGCGATGTTTAAAACATCACTTGAATACAACTTGAAAGAGATCGCATGATGACAGAGCTCTCGAGCTCTGCTGAGCTCCTCTGTACGTTGGCTATAACATAAATGATGCCATTATCAGCATCATGGATTGTGAAGGTCCATTAATTGGTATGTCGTCTCCCCAACCTTATTTTATTAATTGTGCAGACAAGAACCTCCGATATAATGCATTCCTTTAAAGGTACGCTCGGTTAGAAAGTGAGATCACGGCTGAAGAACACCTTTCGACCAAACACCTTTCGATTGACATGCAATATGAGAGAAATCCAATGTGTTCTTCAGCTGTTATCTCACCTTCTGACCGAGCGTACTGATCAAAGAATGCATCATACTGTTGGTCCTCGCATCATATCAGTGGCCCTCGTATGTATAGTAAAAATCCGGGCAGACAGACATACTAATGAATGGATCTTCACAAGATATGGAGCCGGTAATTACATTAAGGTCCAATAAAGTCACTGACATCAATCCTACTGGTGAAAAGAAACAGTGGAGGACGACGGACGACCAGAAGGCACTCAAGGCAACGATCATGTTATAATCAACGTGCAGAAGTCACAGCAAAGCTCGAGAGCTCAATCAATATGCGGTCTCTTCCAAGTAGTATTCAACTGAAGTTCTAAATGCCAATACCACGGGAAGAACTTTTCGTCAGATGTTGGGAAACCGTCAAAGTGATTGTTAAAAGTGTCCAGACGATTGATCCAGAGACCCTCTTGGGTAGGAAGAAGTTCTCCAGCGGTACCTTGAAAAGTGCTCATCAAAGCTAGCAGGAAGAGGGAGAACTTTGAAAAGGACTGAATATAACTTCATCTTCGGTGTCGAATGGGCCTACCAAGAACAAAACCGAGAGAAAACCCTTCTTGTCGTGCTTCAAGAGAGAAGTGAAATGCTAGACAAAGGCACTTGGCCAAAACTCGGGATTATCGAAAGACCAGGTTCTTGGCACCAAAAAAATAGTTTTACGAGAACTTTAGGTGTCGCAACCTAAAATTCGGATTTCTCAATCTTAGGTTAATGGATTACCAAGTTAATTAAGTGAATTAACTAACTTAGTTCGAGCTCTCTCAAGCTCTACCAATTTACAACTTATGTTCAATATTTAAATGCAAAAGATTTTTAATAGGAGTCGCCACTAATCATTTATGGTAGATCGATTAGAAACCTAAATAAAATAATGGGAGAACTATTCTATTTCTACAAACCAAAGATTTTTAAGTTCGAGACTTGGTTATGCTAATATTTCTATTAATGCCATTTCGATACCGATTTCATGAAAATGTTCAATTTGGCAATTTCAATGAATTCTCGCTTGAAGTTCAAAGGTGCAATTTTTTAGGATTTTCTTTTTATGAATTTTTTTGTATTTTTTTAAAATGATTTTCGAAATTAAAAATTAAGTGAAAAAGAGAGTGAGTTGGTTCGAGATTGACTTATAATTTTCGGATCTAATTTTAATTAATTCCCAAAAAAATTTAAGACAATCTTTTTACCCTACGTCTACATCTTTTAAAATTTAGAATGGATTTAAAAAAAAAAATTATTGAGGGCAATCCATGAGATAGGATTTCTATGAAATCTTATCTTTATCTCTCTAAATCATATCTTCCTAATTTTTTTTTATTTTCTGAGATTTTTTTTACATGAAATTAAAAGAAGTATCACCAAGGATTTTTTTTTGTTTTTATGGATTAATATTTAAAATTCAAGTTGCAAAAATTAAAGGACAATTACCGCTATTTCTTTCAAATTAAGTTTCGATATAAAGCTTGATAGATCGACCCTAAAATTTGAAATACCCGCTATGAAAATAATTTTATCTAAAGCCTGATAGATAGACTTATTTCGTATATGCGGTTGCAGATTAGGAAATTTTCCTAATCAATTACATTTTGAAATATTTTGAAAATCTTTGAGCATTTTCAAGAAATTTTCAGATTATCATGAGATTATACAAAATTTTCCAAAATTCACAAATATTCCAAAGAATCACGTACGATATCTTCTCAAGATATGATTCGAATATTTCAGCCAAAATTAATCCACAAGACAAATATCCAAATCAAAATAGCCGAATATCCTCAAGATATGCACAATTTTCAAAGATGTGCTTTTAGGTTTGAAAATTCATTAGGCAACCATCATCTATAGAAATTTGGCAAATATTCAATTATATTCAGAGTATTATGGATTAGAAAAATTACCTAATTTGAAGCCGAATGAAAACTTGACGAGCAAGCTTGTATTTAGACCACACAAAATGAGAATTATGCAAGTCTAGGGGGCTTAAAGGTGAATTTGCAGCTTATCGAGGCTTGACTTGGAACGAAAAATTCTAGCATGAATCCACCTAAAACTAGTGCAAAAAAGCGAGAAAATCTTGCGTAAACAGCAGCAAAACACGGACAGTAGGTAAAACCTGCATTGAATAATTAGCGAAATCGTCCAAAAACAGCGCAGTTTTTGGTCATAAACAGCAGCGAATTGATCTCTGAACAGCAGCAAACTTGGGCACCAAACTAGGGGGATTTCACGCAGCAAACTGCAGGACAAACAAACACCAATCAACAGTGATTTCTATACACAACAGAAGCTGGAAAACGGGCTGGACGGGCAGCACAAACTCACTTTGGACAGCGGCTTGAACTCGGCACCAAATAGCAGCAAATTGGATGCCGAACAGAAACCTTTTTTGGTGCAATAGCTTCAAAACATCAACAGGTACAGCAAGGGAGTGGGTGGACCAGAGGAGTAGCAAAATCAGCAGTGCAAAAACCAGTCTTCTCGGCCAAAAAAAAAAGTGATCCCCAAACCGTAGAGATCACAATTAGCAAGGATAGAATGTCCTTCTTGGGGCAGCAAAGGATACAAAGAACTATTCTCTCTTTTGTGAACTCACGTGTATTCTGATGATCCCCTTTTTTCAAAGAGAGTCCTCCTCCTTTTATATGCGCTGATCCTGAGCTAAAAGGCAAGAGAATATCACAGAGGAGTGAACGAATCAAAGATTTGATGATCTTGCCGATTTGCAAGATAGTGTTTTACAGTTTACCTGATTTGTTCACAAGATAATGCCAATGAATGAGTCCAATTTGATAGGATATATATATATATATATATATATATATATATATATATATATATATAATACTTTAGACTGTGAGTGCATCTGCCCATTTTTTTTCTTTTCTTGCAAAATTATCCTCTTCACTTCCCTATTAGCTTCCTTAAAAATTGATTTTTGTTGCCACCTTAACTGTCCATCAAGGATATCATGCCCATCGTGTTCTACTAGACTAAAAATGTAGTGATACTAATACTCATGTTTTGGCTATTATTCGAAAGTAAAGGGCTTGGCCAAATTTGCATTATCAAGCTTGGTGCAAACGTTCATCAATTTTTGTTCCTTTGCTGCCACCGGCTCAAATGATAAAAATGCAATGCATGATTGACAAAAATTAAACATGAATGATGAATTATTATTATTACTTTTGGTAGGAATTAAAAATTTAACTCCATATTTTTATGCAAGATAAATGTTTAAGGAAAAATCAGAATTTAGTTGTCAGCATGAGGTTGATGATGCAATAGAGGTTAGATGACACCCGATCTAAGCCAACCTGTAAAAAATTGCCGAATCTCGTGCCTCCTTTCCCTTTGTTACTTTTCCTTGTCTCTTTCTCTCTCAATGTTTCCTCTTGCGTCTTCCATGGATCGAGGCTCTAGGCTGCTTTGGCCGGGGAGCTTGACCTCAAACCCGATGCTTTGGATAGCCTTGGCCGCTTGATTTTAAAGCTCATCGCAACCTCCCCTTTGGGGTGAACCACCAAGGGTGCGATTAATGGGTTATTAATCATAAACTTAACTGAAGCTCTTCCATGTCCATATAAATTCGCAACTTATGGTTCAAGTTTCTTAACATGCAAATTCATTTCATTTCAGAATTGCCACTAATCTATTTTTGGTAGATCAATTAGAAACCCGACAACTATGAGGTGATCATGCGGGTACAAAAACAATAAATAAATTGCGAGGAACGATTAAGCAAGACAAATCAAGAGATTTTCTGGGTCTTGTTGCTATCCTAAGAATGAAAATTCACTATGTACGGAGGAATGAGAATTTCATTCTTTTGCTTCTCTTTATTAATGAAAGCTAAGTTCAATGCAATGCATATAATGCAACTAATTCTAAATGCAATGACATTAAAATGACTGTATATGTGATCTAAATCTAATGACATGCAAAAATAAAATAAAACCTCTTCTATTATGCAATGTAATTTTAATTGAATAAACCTAATAGGCAATTATAAATGAAATGCAAGATGTGACATGAAAATATGACATGACATGCATGATGACATGGGACATGGCAAACACAGAACCAGATAGACGATAACATGGCAAAACATGATGAAGTGGCAAACACATGGCTAACTTAACAACATAGCATAAATGACATGGCATACGATGACCACGTGGCAAGCATGGGATGTGAGGAACATTTATCACTTTTTTTTATATTCCATTTAAAAGCAGGCAAGATTTAAATATTAAATCTAAATGCACTAAATGCACTAAACTAATCTGACCAGCAAGCAACGACATTTCCTATTATTGAATTTTTTATTATTATTTTTCTTTACCTCGCCAGAGGCTGGTAAGGTTGACCTAAATGGCCCTCACCTTTGGAAATTTGGTGGGCTGGGCAGCCGACTGGAGGAAGAAAAAAGAAAAAAAAAAGAGAAAAAGGAAATAAATAAGAAAATTTTAAAAATATCAAAAATTGGCCGTGCCAGCACTACTCGCGCCAAGTCTCCGTAACAACCTGGCCCATGAAGAGCACAAGCATGCGGATGCCCAGCAGACTGCCTAGGCATCTCAACGTGCATTACTTTTTTTTTTTTTTTTCCTTGTTCGCTCACTTGCAGCAGGTAAAAGATGTCGGTGTTATGTTTCGATGAGTTCGAAAATGAGGATAAGTAAGCCAGTGCTGGTAAAGAGCTCATGATTATGATCTTTGACAAGTTCATGAATGATCCACTTCCCGCCTGTCCTTCTCTTCACATGCATGCTGGCCGTTGACTGCCACCACTTTCCGACTCTGGTGTACTGGAACATGCAAATTTGGCATCTGTTAGATTCTTTATTCTTATTTGAACGTCAGCCGTTCTTTATCGAGGTGGTATATCCCATAAACTTCTTAGACGGCTGAATTAATGAATAAGCTTGCCCTCAGGTAAGAAAATTTCCCGCTCGTTTTCTCTGCGTTTGGTTTCGTCTTCTCCCACCCGGTGACCAGTGGCTCATACTTTGTTCACAGTGGAAGTAGTAAGGCAACTATCAACCTGAGGAGATACAAATTTCAAAGCATTTTTTAAAAAAAAATTTATTTGTCTCCTCTCATCACCGTCTTGAAGTTTTAGAATTTTTACTCACACCACGCTGGGTTTAAGAGGGGCTTCCAAGACCGAGCTGGGTCTGCTTTCCCCCTTCAGCAGATGGTGAAGTTGGTTCTCATTTGTATCTTGATTCATTTTCTGTAAGTCGAAAATCTTTTAAGCACCACTTGCGTTAATTGGAATGGAGAATTTTTCCAAACGTCTCAATCCAAAACTGCCACCGAAACTTCCCAACCAGATTCCCTTAGTTGGTAAAATGAATACAATCAATATTTTTCTGAGAAATAACACCTTGCCGGACCTCGAGAGTTACATGAGGCGGGATATATCACAAATTTTGGCTTATCCCGCCGCAGATTTACTCGTTGAAACATTTGAGGCGAATTCTATCACAAATTTTGGCTTATACAGCGATCCTAAAAATCCAAAGATCAATTGTGGAATTAAACACTAAGTAAATCGCTCTTCCAATAGCATTGCCCTTTCTTCTTTGAGTTCGGGAGCTGATCTGAAGTAACTAATGGCTCTTTCAAAGACTCCTGATGCATTTCCAAAGAGGAAATAAGAATATGTCGATACGCGAACCACAATGCCAATGGAGCACTCACTTGTCGCATGTTGTATGAATTCCCCCTTTTTTTATTCCCAGAGATGTGATTGGCAATTGATTTTCTCCATTCTGAATCAAGGGAACCATAGCTGATGCCTTAAGAAAAAGGGCAAACCCCCCTCCCCCTCTCTTCCCTGCATTCTGTGCTTCATCCCCCCACTGCCCCTCCACGTTGTTCACTCAACTCAGCAACTCCAAACTTTCCAAAAACTGCCTCATTCCACTTTCAAAAAACTTCCACTTTCCCTTTCCCCCCCTCACCTCCCTCTTTCACCTCCCAGCCCCATGTCCAACACCCAGCTCCCTCCCCTCTTCCCACCACCCTTCCGTCTACTTCCCACACCCCGGCTCACTCCTCACGATTTTTCTCTCCTTTCGGTCACCCTCTCCCCTTGTTCCCCTCTTCCCCCACTCCCCCCTCCTCTCCATTTCTCCCCGCTCCAACCCACTTCCCTTCCCACTCCCCCCCCCACTCCCAACCCCAAATCACCCTCCACCCCACTCTCTCAAACCTCACCTTTCCTCTCCTTGCCCACTCCCTCCTACTATCCCCTCCACCCATCCCCACCCACATATCCACCGATCCTCGACACATTCCCTCCCCCCACTTCTCCTCCCACCACCCCACCCTCTCTTCTCCCCCACCTTCCGGTCCTTCCCCCTTCCTTCTTATCCCCACCTTTTCTTCCCCCCTCTTTCCCTTTTGCTCTCCCTTGTCCTTTCCCCCCCCAAAATCGCCCCAACACACCTCTCCACCCATTTCCATTATATTCCTCCTCCTTTCTACACCTCTTTTCCCACCTCAAACCTTTCCTCCCTTCCTCTATGTACAGATGTTCAACCCGTCCGAGCTTCTATTCTCCCTCTCCCCACCTTTCCCCATTCTTTTTCTTCCCCCCGCCTCACCCCTCCCTTCCATTCCATGACTTCATCGATCCGCCAGTAACAATGGACTCCACAAAGAGGTCACAGCTCCGTTTCTTCTCTGCTATAACTATCCCATCCACACTTCCAACCTCCCCCCCTCTCTCCCCAATCCTCTCCAACTCCACCACCTTCCAGACTCCCACCACCCCCCAACTCATCCCTTCACCTCCCATCTTCCTCTCCCCTTTCCGCCTTACCCATCACGAAAACCACCCCAATCCAACACCCCGTTGCTTGAGCACCTCCCCTCCCAGCAATCCCAACCGGTTTCTCTCGCACCTCCCCCCCACGAACAAGGAAAATGCAACTAAGAGACGATAGTCACAACCAAATAGGTGTGGACCTGATACTGCTCTTGTACAATTACAAAATATAAATAAATTTAAAAATACAGATAGAAATGTTAAAAAGGAAGAATACCTATAAAAAAAAAGAAAATATGAAAAATATTAAAACTTATAATAACACAAAATATAAAAAAATGTTAAATGAATAAACCGGCAAGATCTATTAAAGGGCTACAATTCCGATACTTATCTTAAAGTAGCACGAAATAATACTCGGACTAATGTCAAGAAACCCCAAACACATCATGAACTAACTATAATAACAAATAGAGCAGCTCTATTAGCAAAACAAAAAATGGTCCCACAACTTGGAACTTTAAAACTTGAAATTCTACCAAAACATGATAGGCTGAATTACAAGTACAATACTGTCACTATACACTCGCAAGATTCAACAAAATTAATTAATATTGTCGGAAAATTTTTACCAGTATCTGCACATTTCTCAATTATACCCATGATAACCCAACTATGTGACTACATAACACATTTCTAAAATAAGATTAAAACATGCATTACTTAAGTTGTAAGCATATCAAAATACAACTTTAGAATTACACAACCCGTATTAAACACTTTATAATACCGTCAACAAAAAACAAAATACACAACCAGCAATAGAAAATAAACATCAGTCAAAATCAACAAAACATAAAAAAATTTAAAATTAAAACAAGGGACTACAAATCAACTGATTATAGTGATCTTATCGACACTATCCATTACAATCACTCTTTAAAGGGTTCCACAACAAAACAAATAAGGCTACATGTCCTTCACTCGCATTCCTTACCTCACTCCCCTTCTCTTCCCCCAACCTTCCCTCTTTTTTCGCTATTTTCTCACATTACTTACGTACTCCTCTTCCCCCAAGGACACCGGCTCCTCATCGCTTTCACTTTCTCTTTCTGCCCCTTCCTTCTTCCCCACGTCACTCCTCCCTTCCGCCCCCCCACAACACCACCCCCTTTCCCCCTCTCTTCACCTAGTCCTCCTTCTTCGTCCCAACTCCTAACCCTTCCTTTCTCACCCCCCCATCCCCCACACAAATCCCAAATCATTCCCTCACTTTCGGCACTCTACCCCTTCCGGCGCACCACCCTTCCACCCCCCTTCTTTCTTGTCACGATTTTCCCTTCGTCCCATCCCTCCACACCATTCCATTCCCCTCTCCTCCCTCCCCTCAAATTTCTCTTACAGCGGATGCCCGCCTTTCCCAACCTCATCCTATAACTTCCCACAGCGATATCGTTCTCACCCCCCGACTTCCCACACCTTTCCTATTTCTCACGCCCAACACCCTTCAAAGTCCCATCCTCCTTTCCCGTTTCTTTCACCGCCGCAATCCTCAGACCTGCCCCCCCCCTTCAATTCCTACCATCCCTCCCCCTCCTCTCTCCCCCCGTGCGCCATTCACGCCCCTCGGACCGACTCAACCTACTTGTGCGCTCTAACGCTCGCCTTTTCAGACCACACCCACTTCCCTCCCCCCTTCCCACCAATCCCCCCCTCACTCCTCTAAATCCCAAAACCCCTATCTCTTCCATCATCACCTCCCCCACCCACCTCCTTCCCCTCCCCACCCACCGCCCGCTGATATTTCACTCTACCATCTCCCCCCCCCAGTTCCCCCCTCCCCCTCCCACCCCCAATTCCGACCGCCCCCCTCCCTCTCTCTCCACCACCCCGGACCTTTGCCCCCCATTCCCTTTCTTCAACTCGCCCTCTTTCTCTACTTCCAGCCTCCATTTCTTCCTTCTCCTCTTCACACCCCCCCCGAACCAGACTTTCCTTCCGTCCCCTTGTAGAGGTTTCATTCCTAACCACAATCTCCCAACATCCCACCCACCCATCCCCCTCCTCTCGATTATCATCACCCTCAACCAGTGTGGTCTACCGCTTCACCCATCCCTTTTTCCCCCCCCCTTTCCTCCAATCTTCCCATTCCCCCTCCCCAACCTCGATTCACCCACCAACATCCCATCATGATGTCCACCATACGCTTCTTCGCTCCAGCCCACCAATTCCACCTCCCTTTTTCCCCCCCCATACCCTTTCCAACCATTCCCAACACCCCATCCTCATTCTGGACACCCCCCCCCATCTCCCCTCCTCTTCACTCCCATCATCCATCCTGCTTTCAACCCTTCCCTCCCCTCTTCCCCCTTACCCCCACACCCCCACCCCCCCCCCCCCCCCCTTTCTTCCCCAAGACCCACACCCTCAACCCGTTCCCCCCTTTTTCCCTCACTCCACTCTCTCACTCCATACAGCCCCAGAGCATTCCTTTTCTCACTAAAGGTTCCTTTCGCAAACTTCTACCCAAAAGGATTTACCCCCCCATCTCCTCCCCCGTGCGCTTTCTATCTTTTCAAACCTTTCCTCCCTTCCTTCATCATCACCCCAACTCCCCCTGTTCTTTTCCCCCACCTCCTTCAACCCACCACTCCTCCAACTCACCCCCCCCACTCCGTCTCCCTTCCCCCCCTTCCAGCACCAACTCATTCCCCCCCGTCTGCCTCTCTCCTCCCATTTTCTCCCCCTTTTCCCCTCCCCCACTTTTCATCCCTTTCCTCCACTCTTTTCCTTCTCCCTTCCCCTTCTTCACACGGTTCACTTCCCGAATCATCCCCCACCACACGGCCCTTCCTTCCTCCCTCGTCTCTCCAATCTCCCTCTTCCTCTCTTTCACCGACCCCTATCCACCCCCCCCCCTATTTCACCCCCAACGCACCCTCTCTCGTTCCTCACCACACCCCACCACCCTCTCTTCTATTTTCACCACCCACTCTTCCCCCCTCCTTCCCCAATTTCCTTCAAATCCGGTCTCGTACCCATTTCAGTTTCTCTCCCTTCATACCCCAACCTCGTTTCCTCTCCATAATCCGCCTTCCCTCCCTTGAAGCACTTTTTCTCGCCATCTCACACCTCCATCCAACCCATTCTTTCAATCAGTGGCCAATCTCTTCAAAACGATACTAAACTTCCCCATCAACGCTCCTGCCACCCCCACCATTATTATCTCACCTCATTCTTTTTCAAGTTCACCGACCCCCATCTCGGCTAGTTCAACTTCTTCTTCAGCCAACAACTCTCTCTTTCTATCTTCTCCCCCTCACATTTACCCTCTGACACATTCAGCGCCCAGTCAGCCACCCAGACTCTCCACTACTGTCGTCACCATTCTCCCGCGCCTACACACTACTCTCCTCATTCTTCTCACCTTTGCCAACCACCAACCCCACTCCAATTTCCCCACAATTCTCACTCCCCCTTCACCCCATTCCCTCTTTCATTCCCTTTCCGCAGTCCACCCCCCCTCCTTCCCTCTTCTCGTCACACAGCCCCAGCTTCACCCCCCCTCACCACACTGTCCCCCTCCTCACTCCCCCCTCATCCTTCTTCTCTCACCCTCGTCCCCAATTCACCTCCATCCCTTCCCTGTTGGACATCCACACTATTACGACGCCTGCC
>JAGVVM010009200.1:0-11729 GCA_019149425.1 Psidium friedrichsthalianum
CCCTAAATATGAGTGACACGCTAAATTCATTATATATATAAATAAAACAGAAATACGTTGTGAGTCATACACACCTGGAATGTCAATATACCAGTTCACTAAAAAGTTACAGATGAAAGTTGATGAGTGTTCGATATAAACGACCCGTTGAGGGAGAAAAGACATCTTCGAACACACGACAATTGAATTACGGGGGACTGGCGCCCAGATTTAAGATTTGTCTCCCTTGTGCACTCTTTAGTCTGAATGTGGACACATATTTGCGAGGAAATGAGCTTCCCCCAAACAGACACGCTCACTTCCACACGATATATAGACACACATAAACACACACTATATCTAATATATAGCATATATATATATTATAATATATATATATAATTTGAATTTGTGTCCACTTACGAATGAACGTTACAAAGAATCTTCAGCGCAGCACATCGTTCTAAAACCACAATATTTAAAATATACATGATTTATGCACACTAATGAACTCACTACCTTCCTCTTTTCCCTTGACTAACTCTATGCAATTAAAAATTATTATTTTTAAAAATATTTTTAAAATTATTTATTTTTCGAAAAATAATGAAGCTTAATAATGCTGATGCTTGCCGATATAGATATTAGATGTATTAAAATGATATAATAATCGTAGCAGTAGTAGTCGCACATAAAAAAAAATGGACAGGCGTCGAGGAAAATGCATGCCCCAAAGTGACGTTTGAATTGATGTCCTAAATTGAAAAAATAAAAAATAATAATAATCACGAAGGAACATTTTAAGTAGGTAATCGTAGTTAACATGTTATATATAAGTACATGCCTAAATCAAGCACAGTCAGAGATGACGAAGTAATGTCCCATAAATAGAAGCGAGGATTTTGTTCGTGAGTCAAATGCCAGAATACCACCAAAGAATGATAAAATCCTGTGAATTCGATGTTATATCATATTATGTTCATTTTTTTTTCTGAAATGCATTATGTTTTATGCCACGTTCTGTTGTGAAAAATGTCGCATTGAGTTTTATAGAAAAAGTTGATTGTAGAAAAGGGAAACAGAAATTATTATTTCGACAAATTTTAAAGTATGTTATAGTCGAAGGACTGCCAAACGGACTATAAAGCAATAATTTAAGGACCCTGCAAGAAAAAGTTGAGGAACCTTAAAATGGCGACTATATACTCACGAAAGTGAATACCTCACTTTTATACCAAAAAACTACATGCTTCCATCGGGATGATTATCAAGATGAAATTCACGGAAAGCAAAGCCAGAGAACACGAAGATCAAACTTGCGAAGAAAGTTCGGTTGGTCACCTGGCCAAGGACACCGGAGATGATCAAGACGAAGGAGAATCAACGAGCGAATGGAGGAAAAAAAATGAGAAAAATCCACGAAGAATCTTGATCAGCATTCCATTGGGGTTTTGATTTTCAAGGATATATTCGTTTTTATCTTGCCCTTGCTCTCACCGTAAGAAAAGGTCGGTTAATGAAAATTTGGCCGGTTCCGGCGAGTTTAGACCTTATTTTAGTCAAGTTACCCTTTTTTGATTTCAGGGATATATTCATTTTTATTGCCCTTGCCCTTGAAAAGGTCGGTCAATAACCACCTTATTTTGAATCAAGTTACCCTTTTTGGGGGACAAGTCTTCCAGGATTTACTTTAAACGCCTTTTTGTTTTTTTTCTTTCTTTTCTACTTTAACCCTTAACGACGTTAAAATAAGTCGGAAGTTTCCGCGACGCACTGGCTGACGCAATCTTGGCAGTGTCTGGGAAACAAAATTAAATTAAACCAGTCAATGAATGCAGACTCTCTCTCTCTCTCTCTCTCTCTCTCTCTCGATGGGGTGGAGGCTCCTTATTCGTTTATGGTTTCATGGAGCAGTGCTATTATAAAAGGGGGAATCAAAGGGAATGCTTGTTCTTCAATTTGCGACCACAAATTCTTCGTTAATCGAGTGAAACGTCGAAGCTTTTAAGCTCAGGAACACCATCCCTCCAGCACTCGAGAGAGAGAGAGAGAGAGATACATTCCACAGCATTCTCAACATGTCTGCCCAAGAAATCCCCGCTCCTACTCTCCTCACTCCTTACAAAATGGGAAGATTCGATCTTTCTCACAGGTTCGCATCTTCTTGTTCTTGAATTTCTCTTTCATTTTGCAGTCCTGTTTCGTGCTTGCTCTCCGTGCCGTCTGCTGTTTCGCCTAGTTGGAGTTCCCTTGATCTTTCCCCATCAAGTGGGAAAAGCTTTGTTGTGGTTCTGGCGTGTCCAAAATTTGATCTTTCATCGGACGTTGAATCTGGGAAGTTAACGGGGTGTCCCAAATTGTGAATCTTCTAGCTGTCACGGTTCTAATTCTTGACAGCTTGACAGCTAGAACAAGTTAAACGAGAAATTTATTGTATATCACAAAGACTTGGAAATTAAGGTAACTTGAACATGCATTTCAGTGATCAAATGAGCATACAGACTCCTAAAGTTTGAATGAGTGTTATTGACGCTGCAAGTAGATAATTTGGTAATTCTCCTCATAAGACTGGGTCTGAGGATGATGGACCAATTTATCTGTCGTTCACTTGCTTATGATTCTGCTGCTTCAGTCTTTCCTAGCGCATAGGCTGCATCTACTGTAATAATGGGTGATATTGAACCCTTTATGCTTCTCTGATCAGGCGTCACTCTAGAATGTCAATCACGTTTTGTTTTCGTACATAGCACATGGGAAAGATTGGTTGCCGCAGTGCTTTGCCAAACACCTTTTTGAGTTAGCTCTTACTCTCTTATAGTTTTCCTTGCAAATTTTGGTTTCATAGAGCGCCACTTCCCTTGGCTTACCTGTACGCTATCTGAAGCCATTTTGTTAAACTATAAAGAGCAACTTGCCTTTTTCATCTTAGTGCTTAAATCTCTGCCCTGTTTCCTTTTGCTTTTCCGGCGATGGGGTTTGAACTCAAGTCTTCGCCACAGCCAGCCGCTGCCAGACAGAAAGCCTATGGCTCCCTTATTCTTCGTATTTGGCGAACTTTTGATGCCATATCTCTGGTTAAGAGCTGCATTTGGAATTCTATTTGATCATGTATTTTCTTAGGCAAAAGCATGCCTCAATGTGCTAAACATGAGGACCCTATAACATGCCAGAGCATCCCTTAAACTGAAGGTCATTGGTTTAGACTGTTAAATGGTATGACATGCTGAAACAGAGCTAGTCGTCATATTGCTAAGCTTTCGGCAATAACCAGGAGTTGTTACCACACCAACCATAGTACTGGAGTGCAGGTGCTTCAGTAGTGTTGCTCTATCGGTAGCATAAATGGTTAGCAAACCATTGTCGAGTTGTTAGAAATATCAAAGAAGATCTTATTTTTCTTTTGTATTTGAAGCTTTTCCAAAGTTCAAGCAGAAACAGATCATCTAATAAACTGTCTTTTCGGAACTTGTATTTTTCAAGAGTTGTTCTTGCACCATTGACCAGACAAAGATCTTACAAGAATGTTCCTCAGCCACACGCTGTATTATACTATTCTCAGAGAACCTCTAAAGGTGGCTTTCTCATTACCGAAGCCACAGGAGTCTCTGACACTGCACAAGGGTAATCAACTCACTTGTTCAGCCAATGGACTTTGCCTAACATGTGAGGTTCTACTTTTTTCGCCGAGCACGAGTTTAACTTCCCGCATCTGTTTCTTCAGGTATACAGATACACCTGGCATATGGACAAAAGAGCAAGTTGAGGCTTGGAAAACCATTGTAGATGCTGTTCATGCCAAAGGTGGTATCTTCTTTTGTCAGATATGGCATGTGGGGAGGGTCTCAAATACAGGTTTGCTCCTTTTCCATTTCCCATATGAATGCTGCTTCTAAATAATTGGCACAAAATAAATCTCAATTTGATTTCAACTTGATGCAAATTGACTGTGGTTTTCAACTGATGGAGTATGAACCCCTGCTTAGAACTTATAGACAGGCAAATAAGCGATGACGTCTAGACACAGTGAGGAGAAAAGTTTCCATAGGCTTGCTGACTATAATTTTGTACAAACGATATGTCTTTTTCTGCTTGAGCTCTGTTGCTGGTTTTATTTGCATCTTCATTAAAATGATTAGGGCCTATGAGTCTTTATGACGTATAAAGTGTTATCACGTATAAGTTTTGGAAGTGATGTAGGTCAAATTCTTCTGGATGGATAGATGTTTTCCTCGAAAGAAAATGACTAGATGAGATGAAGCCAGGATATACTGGAACAGGACCTTTTTTCTAAGTGGCAATTAGCATGATCTCTCTATTTGTTGCATCTGTTTTTTTTTTTTTTCCTGCAGGTTTTCAGCCAAATGGGCAAGCTCCAAATCTCATCCAGTGACAAGCCATTGACTCCTCAACTTCGAAGTAACGGCATGATGTTGCTCGGTTCACGACACCAAGGCGTCTAAGAACTGATGAAATTCCAAACATTGTCAATGACTTCAGACTTGCTGCAAGGAATGCTATAGAAGCTGGTATATTCTTTTCCGTTTTCTGTTTTTCTTTTAAGTCAATAATGGCAGGTTTACTACAATGAGTTTGGTTAGAACAGTGTGGTTTTTGTCATCTGAACTTGTGTAAGAGTATGGCCAGGGAAAAGAAAAGGCTGTGTAAGAGACCGAAGAAAGTTTTAATCACGTGACGATGATCTACATATATCTAAAGCCTCGAGAAATGTTCAAAAGTATACATACACTTAATGTTTCTCTAGGCAGGGAAAAAATGAAGTAGCTGGTAATGACAAAAAGGAAACTATGTAGACATACTACCGGAAAAATTTTCACACCAGTTTTTCATTTTGTATTGTTGAGTTGGCTTTAGAATCTATATTTTAGTGCATAACAATCTAAGAAGTATGTGATTGCTGTCCCATACATTTGATCACATTAGCTTTCATTAAATACCAACTCTTGCTTTATGGTACTGACTCGTGTGATGGCTATTTTGTATGCACGATATAGGTTTTGACGGTGTTGAAATACACGGTGCTCATGGCTACTTAATAGAACCAATTCGTGAAAGACCAGGTAAACGACAGAACGGACCAGTATGGAGGTTCTCTGGAGAACCCGGTGTCGTTTCGCTCTTGAGATCGTGGAGGCCATTGTTAATGAAATAGGTGCTGACAGAGTCGGGATCAGGCTTTCCCTTTCGCAACCTACTCGGAAGCAGGAGACTCGAACCCAAAGCACTAGGACTGTACATGGTCGAACAATAAATAAGTATGGATCCTTTACTGCCACATGGTTGAGCCGAGAAATGAAGACTGTGGGTGAAATATGCCAATTCCTCACACTCTGGTGCCGATGAGGAACTTGTTCAAGGGAACTTTCATTGCAGCCGGGGGTTACACCCGAGAAGATGGAAACAGTGCTGTTGCCGAGAACCGTGCGGATCTCGTTGCTTATGGCCGTTTTTTCTTGGCCAATCCGGATTTGCCTAAGAGGTTTGAGTTGGACGCACCTCTGAATAAGTATGATAGAGAGACGTTCTACATATCGGACCCGGTGATTGGGTACACTGACTATCCATTCCTTGAGGGCACGGCTTAAGTCACTGCCGGACACGGCTTGGAATAAAACAGCTCATCATTGATTCTTGCCTACTTTTAAGTATGCTGGTGAGAATTTTCTTACTCTTGTTTACGTATGACCACAAAAAAATTTGTGTGTCCTGATACAACGACGGGCGGACTGATCAATGAATTGCTTGATGTGGAATGGTTTGGCATCTGTTCATTTTTATGGATTGTATGAGAATGTGATCGTCCTCCTAAGATTCGTTACTGCACGGTTTGGCGCCATTGAGCTAAGAGATGGTTAGTTGAAAGTTTCCAATTTGGGAGAATCTGCTCCGATAGGCATGAGATAAGGTGGCGATCATACAATCGACAGGTTTCCCAATATTGTACAACATGTTCAAAGACGACTGCAGTAAGCATATAGCATTATTTAGACTTATCAAATGGATCATAAATACATTTCTAAACCCTATATATGATGGATTAGTTGTTATATGGGTTAGTTATATTCAGTAAATGGGTTATAAATGAATTTAAGACTTCAATCCATGCATATGACTCCTATTATTCTCTCGCTCTCACTTGATCTAGTGCTTACTCAAGTTAGCAATGAGTTGGGCATGGATAGGGTCGGGATAAGTATCGATAACTAGAATTGCATTGCATAAAAATTAGTCAAATTGGGTTAAATTGATTCATTTGGTTTGGATCACTTTCTATCCGATCTGATCAGACCCATTCATTGATGGGTCTAGCGGCATTTTACAAGGGCCGTTCATTGATGGTGGAGTATCAAGTCTCAAAAGAGAACTTAGAAACCAAAAACACAGGGGGAGAGGGGTGTGCCTGGTAAGATGATGAAGCTCGTCTGCGATGAAGAGGAACAAGAATTGAAGTTGAATCAAGACGACCACATTGAGACCTTAGAATTTCTGGAGCATTCTCTTTCCATTCGGCCCACTAACTTCATATGGGCTCGTTAGTCAACCCCATATGTATCCGCAAACTACTAGCAAAAAAGGGCAAACAAGGGTCAGAAATTGCTAAATTGGCCAATAAAAAGATTAAAAGAAAATTTTCCGTTTGCTTGAATAAACAAATTTTCATTGGCATTTACCCAAACGAAATTGTATTCACCAAAGTTGTTTCCAAGCTAGACTTGAGAAATTCCTCTTTTTTATTTTTTAGAATTTACATTCGACTCTCGAAAGACATTATTGAAAGTGCGACTACAATATGGACGTCACTTCATCTTCTGAGATAAGCCAAGTTCGAGTAATTCCCTGTCGAATGACTGATGTATCTACGGATTAGGTTAGAAGATCAGCTTATGCATCGACATCGAGCATTGTCTAATCTTGTATTAGCTAATATTCAAATACGGCGGCTTGGTAAATTAAAAAGAAAAAAGATAAAAAAAGAAGAAGAAGAAAAGAAAGAGAAAAACATGACTGGGTGTGAACCCGCTTTAAGGAATCGCATCGGATAAAAGCGAATAGCCCCACAAGGAATCTCTTGGATTTGATTGGCTGTTTTAGTGATGGGCTTAATTTTTGCTTAATCAACTTACTTTGAGCATCTCGTGGGTTAAATTATCCTGGGACAGCATGCCTTTTTTTGTGTGTGCTTCTGGATAACCATAATCTAATTAATCTGTCGGATGATTGGACGTTTCTTATGTTACATGTCAAAGCAAAGCGGAGGCTAATCACATTCCCACTCATATATATATATATTTATGTAATCAAGCTTCTTAATTTTTCTTTTCAGTAAGAATAATATCAAGTATGAATGCCGGAATCGAGATGAGAGCATCGTTCTCGCTAATGTGAAAGAGGATATCTTCCGACGACATTTGGCATTTGAGTGATGTCCATTGTCGTCCCCCGAATTCTTTGTTCGCCGCCCCATTTTATAGTGACGGATTAGATCATTTAAAGCATTCCCTAGCTCGTTAGGAGGTGATATATCGAAGCTCTAAAACTGAGTATACAACTAGCTATTCAATTAAAAAGCTCAATGGATCGAGAGCCACAACATTCTATTTTAACCTTAAAAATCTAGGGCGACTGATTATGCCGTGACATGGAGTCTTGCCTCTACTTAACAAGTTGAATGAAATATCGATAAGTTGAGTTGGTACAGATTTATAGTCACAATTTCGATTTTAAACCTTTTCAAATCGTCCCAGTGAAGAGTCATTATTCAGGTCATTTTGCGCTATTCAAGTGGAATTTTGGCATTACATGTCAAAGGGTAACCCTAAAAGGACATAACCAAAGCTCTACAGATATTAAAAAAAAAAAAACTTTTCACTCATCAAATACTCAATGACACATTCATACGGTTAGCAACATTTCTTACCAAACAACCGTTATATTGAGCATTTTACAGCACTTATAGTAACTTTCCTATTAGAAAAAGTAGGGTTTACGAATTTGGCTATCAAACTCAATAAATTCTCTGATGTTACTAGTGGTATTTTCTACAGAATGGCAAGTTTTGATGTCTCAAAAGTTCAAGTTTTGGACAGACAAGGCTAGCTTAGATAGTAAGTAACTAAGTAGCTAGGGCTGTTCCAACACCATAGTGGTTAGTTGCCAAATGCATGCTTTGTCGAAAAGTAATTTGTTTTTTATACTAAGCATGCTTGGATTGAATTCATCCCCTCATCGCATTTTATCTACTGTTTGCTTATGCATGCAAAGACAAATATCATTGGTTAGATTCTAATGGAAATAATGTTCGATTTACAGTGACACATCTTTATCAGGAAGCAAACTAATTAGTTCTAAACTTATTATAAGGTTCCAATTTAGTCTTATATTTTTCAACTTTGCTTATTTATTCCTAAACCTTTGTCCAAAATTCCAATAGAGTCAGTCTCGGCAATTTTTGCCGAAAATAGGTTAACGTGGCATTCCAGTCATTGTTGGCCGTCCTATATGGCGCATAGCCACGTTAGTTTATTCAGGCAAAAATTATCCGGAAGGACTATTGGAATATCGTGCAAAATTTAAGACTAAATTGACAAAATTGAAAAGTTAAGACTGAATTGCATAATACGACAAGTTTAGGACGGTTTAGATAATCTCCTTTAAATATCACATATTTTTTTTTTTTTTTTGTTTTTGATTTCCAATAGTTCTTCACTGTTTCTTTTGTTGCCCTTCGTTCCCAAAGGTTTGAGAGAGCTAGTTGGTTGATTCAAATTTCTGTTTTTTCCCTTGATCATAGCGCATAAACGAAGGGACTCTTTAATAAATTACCCCAAGGACACAGAGAGAAAAACGAGTTAAGAAAAATACTCAAATGACATCGTTCTATGTAGAGAGAAATTCACCCCCCAGGCAACGTTTTTAATGTTTAATTTAAGCATCAAACCAACATTATTATGAATCGATATGATTCACATAGATCAAAAATCTCGTAACAAGTCAGGCGATCTTAGGAGCAACTTGGTCGGTTGATCCATTCGATGATTCATCTCTAGTTTACATCCAGAAATCATGGACACAGACTTTACCCGTTAACCGGGAGAGATTATGTGATTAACTCTGAAATTAGCTTCCGTACAATTAAAGCGGATTGTACCTAAAAGTGAAATTTTATACAGGGGCATTCTTCACGGAAACTACCAAAAACAAACTGTCCAAATGGAGACAAGACCAAGGTTCCAATTAATGTGGGAATGTCTGAACAACCACGGTCGGGAATGTATTCAACTTCCCCCCTTTTCTCTCGAACTACTATAGACACAAGTCGTGGCCCTCTCTTTAGCATGTTTTATGTTTATTAGCATGTGAAGAGATCTTTCCATTGTTGCGTTTCCTAGCCTCGTAATCAAATTTAACAAAAAGGTTTCTTAAAGCCAAATTTGTAAACGGGTCCTGGGCCTCCCCACTTGCACAATATTGTTTCCGCTTTTGACACTTACGTCCTCACGGCTTTGTTCCTCCGCAGGCTACTAGCACGGGAAAAAGCGTTGTGCAAAGTTCAAGGAGTCCAAACCTATTATCAACTAGCCCAAGGACTTCCCCCCTAGGCCGTGTGGGACACGGGTTTTACATCCTCCCCCCTATTGGGGGAACAAGCGTCCCCGCTTTGAAACAGCGAGAGTGTTCACTGCGGCCCCACACCGCGGTCGGGAAACCTGGCTCTAGAGACCAACTGTAAAGGGCACGGGCCCCCAGCACAATATTGTCCGCTTTGGGGACACTAAGTCCTCACGGCTTTGTTCCTCCGCAGGCGTACTAAGCCTGGGAAACGCGTTGTGCAAGTCAAGGGAGTCCAACCTATTATCAAACTAGCCCAAGAACTTCCCCCCTAGGCGATGTGGGACACGGGGTTTACAAAAATGCTCCTGCACTTTCTAGCTTGAAAGCATAATTAGGTACTCGGGGACCTAATCTTTGAATTATAATGCGAGTCAAGAAAAACAGGTTACACCCCCAACTGAGTTTTTAGCTCGGTTTATAAATGCCAATTGCTTGGGGAATTGTCACTTCAAGCCATCCCTTGGAAACGTTCTAATGCAAGAATGAAAGAGACACCAGAACAGAAAAAGGAAAGATAAAGAAAATACAAAGGAAAGGTATGATGTGGGCATATACAAGTTATTATTGCGTTAAAGTTGTACGAAAATTCAAAATATTTAGACGCGAATGAATCTTTTGCCTGCAAACTTTGGTCACATCATGATGCTTTGGACAAAGCAGCTGGCTTTTAAGGTTGCACTTCGTTTTGGGGGGGAACTTTGGCATGATGGCCCCGATAAAGTCCAATTATTTCCTATCCTAAAAAAAGCTCACATCTTTGTCTATAAGGCAGCGGCCCACTTGGTAAAGAGATTAGGGATGAGGGCGATGGGGACGTTAGTATATAGGTGTGAAAATTGACTCCCACGTTCTGTAAAGAAAAACAGGGTAGGATTTGATGCGTAGAACGACAGTTGTTAAATATTCTTCCAATTGAGATCATCCATCTAAGTTTCCCGGTTCAAAGAAAAAAATTACCTAAAAAAAAAGTTCTATATTGCACTTAGACAATTCACTCTAAACTTTTCAAGTTACCAATTTAGTCTGAAACTTTTGACATTTGGCCATTGAAATAGTCTATCCGATTAATTTTAGCCAAAACAATTCCATATTTTATAAGATCTGGAATTAATGCAATGAAATACTTTTTACGGATGTCCTAATTACCCATTAGGAAGTAAGGGAATGGCTTTATAGGATTTGATTCTTGTTAGACAAGCTCAACATGATACAGGGAAAGAAGCTCGGGGACTCTGAGGGAGTATACTTCAAATGCAAAAATCTAGATTCCTTCAAGATGAACTCTAAAAACATTGGATTAACATGTATTATATTTATCACAAAGATAGCAAATTGAGATGGATTCATTTTGAGTTATCTATCATGAAGATTATTATATCTCCATCAAGGATCACCGGAAATTGAGAAAGAAGAGGATATTACCTAAAGAAGAATCTATCTTGGAAACACATATCTGATGTAAGGGCAATTGGGATTCAAACGGAAGGTTAATCTTACCTCTCAATGTGTATATGGGTCCTGTTCATTGTATATTTAGTCCAATGGGTTGACGGAACAAGTACATCTGAAGATCTGGAATAATAGTTTGAAGGAATAAAGGAAAAAAAAGGGAGTACCAAGGGAAGGAGAGACGATAGTCCAGGATATCTAAAATCAACTAGTTAAGGAAAGTTAAATATTCCTACTCATTCTGACCAAATGCTGTAATACTAGCAGGTTCAATTTGAGGTGCCTTGAGTGTCAAAAGATCGGTCTGTGACCAAAGGATCAACATGCAAAGTTCTGAGCTATTCAGTTTTTCCTATGTGTATACATTATATTAATAGTTGTTAGTGTGAAGAGTGGATGTATGCTGGATCAAGCGATATTCACACAACATAATTTTGGCAAATATCACCCATAATTTCTCATCATAATTTAGACCCAAAAAAACAATACTCTCATTACTATTCTTGAATATGATTTGGCATCTGGAAAAGAATCGAGGTAAACAAATACCCTCTGTAAAGTACTCTGAGCTTAAAATGAAATTATTTGTTTTAATCCGCAGTGTTTAGAAAAATTTAGAACCAAGTTTCAAAAAGCACTACACACTTTTCTAGGTAAAACGCCAGCCACAT
>JAGVVM010009201.1:0-20464 GCA_019149425.1 Psidium friedrichsthalianum
GACTGGACGTCAACCTCAGCGCCCTTAATCAGAAAAGACTTCCACGTTGTAAACAGAGGTTGGGATTGGATGTCCAGAAATGAAATGCTATTTTGGCTCAGAAAATATATGAGTGGGTTTGACGTTGGTGACATCGCAGCTGTTATCACGTCATCGTTGATGGTGCAAGCTTCTGCTGAGATGATGTCAACTTCTGTTGATACCGTCGCGCTACTGAACGTGTAAATTTCAACCTAGTATATTTTGCAATTTGACTTATTCGAAGAGTTTTCTTTTGCAGACCAGATCCCATTGGGGATTTACATAAGGAGACAATATTTTTCACGATTTTCCAAAGGCATTCAAAATGAACATTGATTTAAATGATCATTGGCCTTGCTTTGACCGACCTTTGCTTTTTCATGCCCAGGACTAGCTTTTCTCTTCTTTCTTCTCTTCTTCTTCTTCTTCTTCTTCTTCTATCTTCTTCTGCTTTTTTGAGTGGAATCTTCCAAGGATTGTGTCGTATACACATGCCTACCCAAGATCTAGTACCTTGAAGAGTTAACTCGGGAACTCCTATGTAGACCTATTTCGCCTGAGCTCTTCTGCTTTGAGGTGGCGCCATCTTCATCTTGGAATGAACAATGTCACCAACGAGGTTTTAAGAAACGAATAATGTAGGCTTCAATTGGGCATGCAAGGTTAAAAGTGTATCGATAGGAAACGAATGTTGCTTTTCCGTCGTCCTAAAGCACTTGAATTACCGTATGAGGTTTAAAGAAAGAAACACTCGAAAATTGATGTTAGTCCTGGGGCCCCCAAAAAAAAAAAAAAAAAAAAAAAAAAAAAAAAAATTTCTAAACCATTTTACCTCTGCTGCTGTTGGCACTACCTCCATTTGGCCCCGATGTGGGGTGTGATTCTTAACAAGGATTATAAAATGATAACCGCCGCTCAAATGGTTTATCAATGTTTACCTTAGTGTTTTTAGATAGAAAGAACTCGCCTCCTTCCTTTGTCTATCGTACCTTTGTGCGAGACAAAACCATTACTTTGAGAATGTGGAACCTATTTTCGCACACGACTCACTGCGGCTTAAAATGTGGACATGTGTGAAATTACTTACTTTTTATTATCTTGTCATTCCTATTCTATTCACTATTCGCACTGTGTCCCATTTATGGCGTTTATGCTCCAAGTCAAAATTGGTTAATTAACATGCAAGATTCTGCATGGAATCCTGGTATGTCATGTACAAAACTGCAGTACCTATGCCCGATCGCGTTTAGTTCCAATTCAATTTTTAGCAGATCATCGTGTGTGTTATCTAGTCAGTGTGCAATATGAAAGCTTAAAAATTCTCAAGATGAGGAGGAATTTTTGAATTGCCCCGATATGACAATGTGGGGCGGATCGAACAAAAGATGGGGGTGTCTATTGCCTTAGGTCGAAATCTAGCGTGGGCTCGTCTCTGACTTTGTCCGTCCTGGTCACAATAGTGACATGTATCCCTTATTTCGGCTCTTTTATATATTGGATCAACTGACGTCATGGATCCGTGCGGTCGATTTATGCTTTTTATTTTTGTTTTTTGTGTTTTGTTTGTGGGTGGGGGGGGGGGGGGGTTCTTTTGGGGGTGTTTTTTCTTTTTTTTTTTTTTTTGGGGGGGGGGGGGAGGGGGGGGGTGCGGGGGTGCGAGTGGGTTGAGAGGCCCGGCAAGAAGAAACAGAAAGGTTACCCTTCGAAACCAATGAGTTAAAGAAAGATAGACTCTCCGTTTCATAACGCGAGGTTTGGTCGCCTCAATTTTGCCCCATTTTCAAGCAAAATAGAGGTCAAAGGGACACGTAAATTCATCAGGGAGCGTGAATCGTATGTTCTCTTATCCTCGTCCACGTTGGGTTGTCTTCTCTTTGGACATGTTAAAATGTTAATGTAAGTATTTTCTATCGAAAGGGAAATAAACGTGTTAGCACATATTGGAAGGGATAAATGGGAAATGATACTGGTTTTACCTCTTCAGCTTGAATGGCCTTGCACGACCCTTTTACCAATTTATTGGTTGAGTTTTCCCCTTCCTGCGACTTTTTTGGTTGTCAATTCACACCAATGTTTGTGGTAAGAAGGAGTGTTCGATTTTTCAAATACGTTCGTGTCGAGTATTTTTTATCCTATTTCTTTTCCTAGTATCTTTCTTCTTCGTTTCCTTTTCTCTTTTTGTTGTTACTCTGATATTTTCTCTGTCTCTGCAAAAGAATGTGTAAAAAATGTTTTATTTCTATTTATTTGTTCTACATATTTAAGTACCCACAAACATTCATTTACAAAACATTCCCTAATCATTAGGGGATGATCATGGGGGATCGCTCCTACACTCGGAACGTTCTCGAACACTCATCATCCCCCATGGCTAATCACGCCCACGTGGCCGTAGGGTCTATTGGGAACTTTTCTTTTCTAGTAATTAATCCTCAAGATGACGCGGTCCTTATTTATTTGTTATGTCACTGGGTTCAATTTCACAATTCACGGTCACGATGTTTTTCAAAAAAAGGAAGGGCAATCTTAGAGAGGAGGAAGTCCCCGTCCCTTGTTAAGACAAGAATAAATCAAATTCAAAACTATTCAAAACGTACGAGAAAGCTTCGAGAACTATTATTGGGTAAATTGGAACGATGACAAGAAAATTACTCCTTCTCTCGAGACTTTATACGTGGTAAATTGGAAGATACAGAATTACACCCATCTTTGAGTATTGCACAACCAAAAATGCACGGCATCTTTTCATTCCACTTTTTTTCCCTTCTTTGAAGCAGTGTTCCATTCTACTAAAGACTATCGTCCATCATCTAGGAGGCTAGCCTAGCTCAAATCAAACTAGGTTCGCATCTCTATAATACTCACTATAGAAAGGTAGATCTAGCGGAATGTCCACGAATTTGTTTGCCCACTATTTTATTTCACAGAGGACTCGCGCAGACTTTTAGGTCGCATTTCTCACGAGTTTTTGAAGTGACGGCTTCGAGCATTTAAAGAAAAGGAAAATTATCACTTCTTGTTTTTTACATTAATTCCAAATATCTTATAAAAGCAAAAAATATCCACGTAAGAAATAAGCATATATGTATTTTTCGAATTGGTTTTACTTCCTTTGTAGGCCCCTCGTACAGCTAGCTTTAATTCTGTTATCAGGTATACCTCGTCCATTTTGAAGACTCGTGATCATTGATTCGCATACAGGCTCGGTGCGCCATCACAGCTCCGTGCTTATCACATCAAACTAGTTTGGGGTAGTGGCGGTAGTCAAAGTGTTCCTTATACCTCTTTATTCCCTTCTCGAGTTTTTCATTTTCAACTCCTTTGAACTCGACTTCATGGCGCTTATGTTGAGTCTTTCACTTGGGTTCTCCTATTTTGAAACCAAACTTGATTTGCGAAGGGTTCAGTCCTAATCTTGACTCAGTTCCATTCTTTGTCTGTCATCTGGCATAGACAATCTGTGAAGTAAATTTTTAAGCTTTTGAACGTGACTCTCGTGTGACGCCGGCGACGCTTCCTTTGACCCTTATTGGCGTTATCTTATTTTTGGCGAGAATCTTGAACGTCGTTTGGCAATGGGCCAGGTTCCTGGTCTAAATTCCACATGGCCTCGAACTCTTCATCTCCTAATATTCAGCAAATAACGAAGACTCTCAAATGTGTTAGGTTGAGACATCCTCGATGGTTAATGGTTCATCACGGTTTGCTACTCTTTTCTTGTCTTCTCACTCTCCTTAAATCTTTTTTGAGCGACCGTATATCTACTAAGACTCTCTTCTGATATGGATGAATTACCAGGAGAATGCCCTTTTTAAATCTAGGCATGAGTTTAGAAACTGTATTCTTCTCTCGATGAGTTCTGTCCTTTTCTCAATCTTTTTATCGTATCGCTCGCTCAGCTCGGTTTTCTTTCATCTTTTTCATGTAGGGGCCCCCCATCATTATCTCTCCCGCTTTCTCCACCGTTGATTTTACTGGTGTCCGCGACCCTCCCGAGATTTCCGGATCCGCGGGAGCTAATGGATTGCGCAGGCCATCGGGTTATCTGGGCTTGGCTCGGGCCCTCCCAGGCCTACCAAATCGCGTCAGGGAATTTCAAATCGAGATCGACCTTGGTGTGTTCAGGTGACATGTGAATAGTGTGCATGCCAACGGAGTCGCCACCAGTCATTTATTGGAGGGTATGACTGGAAACCCTATCGAACGATCGGGAGATATGTTCGATCCTACGAAAACCAGAGATCTAGATTCGGGGACTTTGTTACGTCGATATTACTATCGACGCCCTTTCGGTACCTAAGTTGAGTGATTTCCTAATCTAAGGAGTTCATGCAGGCGAGACTGGGTAAGGTAGGCTTTAAAGGTCCATAGGTTCATGCAAATGGGAGTAATCTATCCTATCAATCACAATCATAGAAATAAATGCGCAACCAGGGAAATCACGTCGAAATCAGTCAATACAAATAAAAGGGAGTCTTAAAAGTCTAGGAGCGCGTCAATTTAGGTTCTAGGATGGTTCGGGGTGATTTGAATGGTTCGGGTCAGATTGACCAGAGGGGCAAAATGGTCATTTTGGAAAGCTCGGAATTTAAAAATGTGAAATTAGGTCAAACCAGTTGAATGTGGTTTTTCCCTAACTTTCACGATTTTTAGGAATTTCTCTGATTTTTTTTGAATTTTTTTTTGTAATTTTTCTGGAATTTTTTAGACTTTCTAAGAATTTTCCCTATTTTTTGAATGTTTTCTATATTTTTCTAGAATTTTTATTTTATTTCTTATTTTTCAAAAACACTTTTATTATTGTTCTAACAATTTTTCCAAAATTTTTTTAGGTTTCTACGAATTTTTATAATTTTTCTATGATTTTTATTTATTTATTTACTTTTTATTTATTTTCCTATAATTTCCGAATTTTTTTAAATTTTTACAAGCTTTTCAGAATTTTTTATTATTTTTATATATTTTTTTATTCTATTTTTGTATTATTTTTCCCACTTTTTATTTTTTTTCCCATTTCCCACTATTCCTAATTTTATAATTTTTTTATGATTTTCTAATTTTTTTTATGATTTTTCCTGATTTTTGATTTTTTTTTTATTTTTTTCTGTCATTATTTATTTTCAGTAATTCTACGGACCGGGTCGGTCGACCCGGCCCGATAACCCGACCGAAATCCCAAACCCTAAACCTAAAACGACGTAGTTTTAATGTTTTATTGATTTTCTGTTTTAGATTTTTTATTTGATTTTCTGAATTCTTTTTTTTTTTACCATTTAATATTATTTTATGTTATACGGACTGGGCCGAATAGACCCGGCCCACTACCCAGCCCACTATTCTAGCCCGACGCAAAAACGACGTAGTAGGTCTTTTTTTTTTTTGAGATTTTTTTTATTTTTTCGAATTTTTTATTAATTTTCCGGACCGGTCGGGTTGACCCGGCCCGAGCCTCGCGGGCGGCCCGCCCGAACCAATTGGGTCTAAACCGGCCTAAAACGACGTAGTTTTGACCTTTTTTTCCATTGAAATTTTGAATTTTTGAATTTTCGAAATTTTTTATTCTATTTTCTAGTTTCCCTCCCATTTTTAATCTAAAGGCCACAGAGGTGACACGTGGCAAATCCTTGGCCACCAGATCAGAAATTTTTTATTTTCGAAAAATGATTTTTTTATTATTTATTATTTTTTTATTATGAAAATTTATTTTTTATTTTTTGAAAAAGGGCGGCTGACGCGGCATGCCACGTGGCAGCCACATCAGCGCCACCTCGTCCGTTTGATCGGTCAACGGAGTTGACTGGTCAACATGCAAGAGGTTGAAAAAGACCACCGACGCCGAGAACTTCCCAGCGACATCCAACGGTGAGATCTTCTCCGATTTGGGCGATCTTGGTGTCGTTGGAATCGTCCTCGACGCAAGCAATACATATCCAAAATCTAGCTAGATCTAACGGGGGGATTGAGACTTATGGAGCTCGAAAGGTTCGGCCAAGGTAGAATCCATCTCACGTTTTGCACTATATCGATCAAAACCTGAGCACACCGCAAGCATGTATGGAGTTCATAGGCACATACCTCATGTCCCTATCGCTCCATCGACGTTGAAAACGAGTTCGCGAGCCGAGGTTGGTTCGATGGGGTTCGACGTCGGCCATGGAGTTTATGCAAAACCAAGACCAAAAAACACATAGGATCGGGGTAGGGATGTACAAGGAGTAGATTGAACCAAGTTTCCAGTAAAAATGATTCGAGCGAAATGAAATCCGCCATTAACGGACCTCCGAAAGCTTGAAAATGGCACGTACGTTTTTTCGCGACGAAATGGTGATTTGGTGATTCTTGACCTTCGTTGAGTCTCTACGAAGCTTACAAGCTCGGTCCAAGGCTTGGTTCACTCTAGATTGCTATGACCGAAGATCCGAAGCATTTCCTTCAACCTTCATCCATGGCCAACCTCAGCTCTCCTCCTCCCTTTCCTTTTATCTCTCCGTGTATTCTCCTCTCTCTGTATCCCCCTTATCTCTCAGTTTGTTGCAACTGAAAAATCATGAAATCCTCCCCCAAAAAAATCTCTCCCTAATCTGTTATGGCGTTGGAAGATTTATGTGGTTTCTCTCCCCCTTTTGTTCTCACTGGTACGTGCAAGGAGAATGTGAATTTGTGGGCTTTGGGTTGACCAAGTCAACTCGTTGACTTGTCAACATTTTTTATTATATTTTTTCTATTTCAACAATAATTTGAGCCCTTTTGCAATTTTAAGCTCAAAATCAAAACTTTTGGACTAAATGTGATTTCGGAAAAATAGAGAGGGTGTCACCACTCTAAAAATATAAAAAAGGAAAATTACAAAGCTAAAATGGATTTTTATAATTTTTTTTTCAAATAATCCGAAAATGCGATTAACAAAGTAAACCCCCGTTTTCAGATTAAATTTTTCAAATTTATTTTTCCAAAATGAAGAGAAAATTAAAATAAAAAATATTGACTATTTTTTTGGTAATTTTCTGACTTCAAATGCTATTTTTTTTATTAATTTTCTATTATTTTCCTAATTTCGAAAAATATTAAAAATGCCAAAATAAAGAAATTATTTTTTGCTCAAAATTAGTTCTCTAAGGCCATGCCAAGGTCTCCAAAGTTGATTTTTCAATTTTCTGAGTTTTTATGGATTTTTTTTAATGAATTTTTGAAAATAAAATGCAGAAAAATACTAAAAATATGGAAAATTATTTTTGCTCCAAATTGGTTCCTAGGCTATGCCAAGGTCCCCAAAGTTGATTTTTCAATTTTCTGAGTATTTATGGATTTTTTATGAATTTTTGAAAATAAAATGCAGAAAAATACTAAAATATGGGAAATTATTTTTTGCTCAAAATTGGTTCCCTAGCTATGCCAAGGTCCCCAAGTTGATTTTTCAATTTTCTGAATTTTTATGGATTTTCTAAAAAATTTTTAAAATAAAATTGGCCAAAAATCAAGTGTCAACACAAGTGTGCTAGATCTTTGATATGCATGTGTATACGGCACGATCTTTGGAAATTCTTATTTCTAGCCAATCCTGGGCATGAAAAAGCAAAGCGCCAATCAAAAGCAAGGCATGCCCATTAAAATCAATGTTCATTTTTGAATGCCTTTGAACTTTACATGTATATTTTGTAACTCGTGAAAACATATTGTCTCCTTTTGTGAATCCCTAATGGGATCTGGTTGCAAAAGAAAACTCTTTGAAGGAGGTCAAATTGTAAAGTGTACTCAGTTGACGTTTACACCGTTCGGGAGCGACGACAGTATCATCAGAAGTTGACATCATCTCATACAACATTAGTGTTCTTTGAAGACAGTTTTAGAAGCAAGAATGGTGATAAATCTCCAAAGATCACTAATGTCTCATCCGTTCGAGTTCACATCATCCTTGAGCAGCGATATCAGTGGAAGTTCACACATTCCTCATACAATGATGGTGTTTTCTTTAAGGACTATTCTAAAGGGTCAAGACTGGTGATAAAGATGTAATGATCACCAACGTCAAAACCCACCTCATATATTTCTGGGCCAAAATAAGCCTTTTACTTCCTTGGTCCATAATCCTAACCTACGTTACAAACCCATGAAAATCTTTTCTGATTAAGGCGCTTGAGTTAACGTAGAGTTGAATGATTTTAAGAATCGCTCGAAAAAGTATAAGCAAAATTATTTCTCTTTCATTTTGCAAGGTTCTTGACTTGTAAACCCAAAACAGATGATGAAGACTTTTTGTCAATGGCTTGGCTCAAAAGAGTCTCCTTGGTAATCTTGACTTAGCCTACATTATGGTCATAATCAAGACCTCCAGATCGGCTTGATCATACCAATTACGAGATTACTCAAACCTTTGCTGATGCTATGATGGTAAGATTGAGTTATTTCTTTCAATCCTGTAATCACATAAACAGTCTTTCTCGAGAGTGAGAGAAAGTCCTTTTGGACTGAATCCCCCATTTAGATTACATTCAGGTGTTCATACTATGATAACCTCCTTGAACAGAATTGGTAATGCAAATGCGACAGAATAGTTATGCATGATCCATATTTTGATTGATTGCATCATGAGTTATTATACAGATTGCTTCTAATCATTGCAAATTTAGCTGAATGGTTTTGCATGAACCGATGAACTCATTGATGAAAATGCTTGCATATGTTACCTCTGACATTGTCTGACAGGTAACACGTTCCCGATGTTCGAGTGACCTTCCAAGGTCTCGAAATTCATTCGGCGATTATTAAATGAATAAGCCTAGTTTTGAGAAACCACCAGGTGTTTCTTCCAAATCCTCAGGTAAGTATATCTTCAACCTAAACCTTTCAAGAGAATGAATTTCTGATGATTGTCAGGGTGCTCGAATCCAGTGCGGCACATACGATTGTTCAGTGAACAAGCAGGCATGACACAGTCAGCTCGTCTATACCTTAATCATTAACTCAGAAGACCCAGTCAACATATCTTGCTTGCGCTAGAGTGCAGCTGGGCTTCCTATCTTCAAAGACCTTACCTGGGCTAGAATGTGGTACGGCTTCAATTCTTAGAGACCTTACCTGCACCAAAATGTGGTACGGCCTCAACTTTAGGATATGCCGTCTCTGGAGCCCTTCCATTAGAAACCCCAATACGGAATGGTCTATTTTCAAAATCCTTTCTACAGGCATAAAGTCTTTCCTATAGGCACGAAGTCCTTCTTACAGGCATTTTCTTCGGTGAAACCAACAACGAGTAAACCGCTCAGTAGAATCCTTTCATCAAGAATCTGCCATGGGGTGACTTACCATACAGGTCAAAATCAGACAAATCCTCTAAATAGGATAGATCGTCACTAGAGTCCTTTCATTAAGAACTTTGCCATGGGTTGACCTACCATACGGGTCAAAGCTTAACCTCCTCGAGTATTCTTAGAATGAATTTTTGGGTGCCTACTCAAAGAGCATTCATGCCAGGCGACTCTTCAACTAATGATCGACCTGCTCTCATGAGATATTCATCAGTTCACGATTGACTTGCTCTTGTGTCTTTGATCTTTATTTGGTTCACAATCGATCTGCTCTCATGATACCTTTGTCTAACTCATGATCAACATGCTCTCATGAGGCCTTTATCAGTTCATGATCGACCTGCTCTCGTGTTCTTGATCTTTATATTAATCAATTCACGATTGACATGCTCTTGTGCTCTTGATCTTTGTCAAATCACAATCGATATGCTCTTTGATCTTGACCTACCTCTACCGACTTATGGTGACTTAGTAAAACGATGGTGATCCCAAGAGACAGAATGGTACAGCTTGAACCACAACTCAAGCACAGTTCTCTGTTACATATCTTGAGCTGTCTTGCATCAGAATGAGATTTCTGATAATAGATAGGCCCTAGTATTTTGAGATCCTTGCATCCACAAGAAGAAGCTTGGAGCTTAAGAGAATCACCAACATTTTGAGGTATCTAGTGAAACAAGTATTTCATATGCGATCCATGTGCAGATTTCTCTAATCCATTTCTTCGGAGCGGAGAAGTCTTAACACATGTTATTTATAGCTCTGCATATCATGCATCACTTCACCTGCATAGAAAATGAGATTAAAACCCCACAAAAAAAAAATTCATCATCATCTGCGTTGTCAAAATTTAGATTCAATTTGATCTTTGAGCGAAACCTCTACGAGCTTCCACTCAAGAGGGGTAGCTGTCCACACCTAAATTTCCACTGCCCTTTTTTTGTTAATTTTTGCATAAAAAAAATTAGGGACTAATCTTAGTCCCTACCCAAAATATTTAAATCATTTTTCATATAGTTTCTCATATGGGATAGTTTATTTTTAGCATTAACGAAATAGCATTTGCATATTTTATTGAATCGATTATGGGTTGATTTTTGGAGTACTCTTGCCTTCACGAGAATCTCTCTCTCTCTCTCTCTCTCTCTCTCTCTCTCTCTCTCTCTCTCTCTCTCTCTCTCTCTCTCTCTATGGTTTTATCCGTTCCATTCTATCCACCGAGAAGGAAACCTCAGTCAAGCTTTCTCGTCGAAGTCGATACTCGATTCGCAAATGATGAACTTGAGTTATCTAAACGCGTCGAACTATTATGGCAAGCTTTCCACCGAAAGGAGAAAAGAAGATAGCTAAAAAAAAAAAGGTGCTGAAGAAGTGGGCAGGATGAGCAAAGGTGTCGACCAACTAAAAAGAAAGGGGGCTCATCCACCCAAGAAAAAAAGAGAACAGGGAAAAGTGGGGGAGAGTGAATTTTCGATCATTGTGAGGATTCACGCTTTTTTTTTTCAGCTGCTTCACCAGTGGACCCATGGACTTTGAAGGATTCCCCATGAGGATAATGGTTTTTGAGGTACTTCTAGTGAAGGTTAAAAAAAAACTCCCAGCGATAATCTTGTGAACTTCTTCAACCACTGATACTTCAATGACGTCATCGATTCTGCAGCAACTCTCATCAAGCCAACCTCGCCATGGTATTGGTATCACAATCCTGTTCCGTGGTTGAGTCTTGTTTAGTTGTTTCTGTTTGTAGGTTGTCCCAAATCACCACAAACTCGTTGAGATCTTTGGCGAGCCCTCGTCGTAAGCCTTCGAACCAGCTTCACCTCAATCCTCGACCTCGAGAGCACCACCGTGACTCATTGTCCTAGTCGACAAGTCCGTTGTGAATGGCCCACACCAAATCCTGAGATCGCCAAAACTGTTCTCATAGCTGCCGAACCCCATTGTTGCCATATGTCTTGACTGGGCTCGTTAGGATGACCTTGAACGAACAGGGAGATCAAGATCAGGTGTAGACCAAGACAAATCATCAGGGAGGTTTTCTTTTGGTCTATTATAAAAAAAAATTCGTTTTGTTTCTTTCCTTGACTCCATGCACAGGTGACACTCATCACACTTGTATGAGCACTTGAAAAAAATAAAAGAGATCAGAAGGCACAATTAGAGAGACACGGCTGAATGAGAGAAGAAAAAGAAGAGCTTTCTTTCTCCCCTCTGGATTCACGTGCTCAACTGGAATTCATCACGCAGAAGGCCACAGGGGAATTGACATTTGTAATTCTAGAGCTCTCACAACATAGATGAGTCCCACCATTGTTCCTCCCTTATTTTTCTTATTTTTTTTCCTTTTTTGTGTTCTTACAAGTTCGCATGAGGCTAGTCCTACATTGATTATCATGTTCAAGCCAAAGATTGCTTACATCTTCACCAAGCTGTTCCACACTGTTTGAGAGCCCCACCGTGTTAGTTTTCTATTCCTTTGATGTGATGGTGAAGATACGTTTAATTTTTACGTGTTGATTCCGTAGAATTATTTGCTGGTGAGTTTGGTTCTTGAGGGAACTTCTTTGGTGACGGGGTAGACATAGTCCAATGGGTTCGGAAGATGACCAACTCGAACAAGGAAGAAGTCCAATTAATCCTCGACCCCAGGCTAAGCACCGTCCCACTTCACGAGGCCATGCCCTTGTTTTACGTGGCCATGCTATGCGTCGAGGAACAGGCGGTCAAACATCCGACCATGCGGGAGGTGGTTCAGATCCTGACCGAGTTTCTGAAGTCATGCAATTCGAAAAAAGAAGATTCCTTAGCGAGTCCAATTGAGTCTCCCACAAAAGAAGTGAGAGACGATTGTCAATCATCATCGTTGCCACCCGATTTTTTAAGCATTTAGTGAACTTTCTTGTTTGTGTGGGAGTCCATGCTTATCCATTTTCTTTAACTATGGTCTTAGACTTTTTTTGGTCGGAAGTCTTGGAGGGGTTTAATGTATCAAAAGTGTTAGATTAAAGTCATTTTGTCTTGGTGTTCAGCGAGGAAGTTGCTGGTGGAATCCATTGCTGTCCAGGTTAAAAAAAGCACTCTTTTAGGCGTTTATACAAACTTTTCAAGTGTAGAATTTTGCCGCAGATTACTCGGGTGATTTGGAGCTCCGATCAAGCTCAAAAGGCGCAATTTTGAACGGATTTTCGCCTTACGCGCATGCGGGATTTTTAGCCTGGAAAAGGTAAGAATTCTCAACTTTTGATTGTTAATTTATGCTTGTTAATTTGATAACTTGCATTGTCTCTGTGAGCACACTGATTTTACAATTAGAACTGAAAAGTTTAAACCTTTTTTCATCAATTCATTGCTAAAATCCGAAAATATAAAAAAAAAATCATTTTCACATATACATGGTCATTCATGTCATTAAAAAAAAAAGGTCATTCAAATTCGCAATCATCAATGGAAAAGGTTCTTCATGAAATTTGGTACCGAAAGGGAATTAATGTAATCAAGTCTCCGGACTCATTTGCTCTGGTTCGCAGAAATAAATTAATTCTCCTATTAATTTATTTAGGTTTCCAATCAACCTACCCAAAATGATTAGTGGTAACTCCAAATTCTAAAATCATTTGAACAAAAATTAAAGTTGCAATTCAGTAGGGTTTGTGAGAGTCCGTATTAGGTTAGTCAATCTAATTAACCTAATAATCTATTAACCTAGGAAATTCACCGATCAAAATTTTTAGGTCGCGACACGTCTCCATTGCTCTCGCCTTTAATCAAGAGAGCTTTGCTTTAGTGTGAGCCCGATCGAAACCCTAATCGCGCAACAGAGAGCGACAGAGAGAGGATCGCAATCGATTTGCCCTAATTGTCTTGAGACAAAATTGATTTTGCCCTAACTCTGGCTCTCTCGTGAGTACTCGTTGCTTCTTTTTGTACAAGTGGATAAAATTTTACAAGTTGGACTACTAGTAATTTGTAAAAATTACACGTCGGAATTAAAAAAAAATCGTTTCAAATTTACACATAGGACGATTTGTTGGAATTAGCACTCAACTGAACACTTTTATTTCGATGTAGCACTCAAGTGAGCGAAAATGAAGATGTCGCTTAAGTGAATGCTGAGGTGTTTTTCAAGATGATTATCTCGACACTCAAACACAACTAAGGACAAAACCACACATTGACGCGAAGCACTACTTACCAAGAATTGGGTTGACCAATAAATGAGTCTTAAAACAAAAGAAATCACCGAGAAAATCATCACTGAAGTTGGGGGTTTGAACTGCTATACAAGACACGGAAAAATTTTGGCACGACAAACCTGATTCGTGGGGCATTTTCTCAGACGTTTTTCTTGCACTCCAGTCATAACCATCGGCAAAAACATAAATGGACGTGAAGCACTTCACACAGGGAACAATTTCAATTAAAGAACAACTCTTAAAATGCACAAAATCACAACAAAAACATAGCACGAAGTCACGGGTTCCGTCCCTTTTATGAAAAATCTGGGTTTAACACTTCCGACGGGGCATATTCTCGGTCTGATATCTCATTCCTTGAGTGCAACCAACGGCGAGAGCACATACACACACATACTTCTACATGCATAGAACAATAATAACCAAGAAACAAGCATGAAAATACACGGGATCACGACGAAACACGGGCTTAAAAACGACGGTTCAAATGACCCAGCACATTTAGTCAAACACCTGGTATGCGGTATCGGAAACACAAAATTAGGGCTCTACGAGCGAAACCGAGGCACACAAACACCCAAAGAGGACTAAATAAACACGAGGCAATGCATTGGAGCGGTTGGTTTGGCTTCGTTTGACTCGAAAGTCAAACGGAGCAAAACTCGACAATGAACGAGTGCAAGAACAGGGGAGGATGGGTAGACCTATTCAGGGGAGGTATACAACGGCGCCAACGGTCGGCTGGCTCGAGTGACGGTCATGGGACCTCCGTGGATGGTGGTACTATTTCACCGGGGCTCTGGACTGCCCAAGTCTCTCACCCTCTGTCTCGGTTTTTCCTCCCCATCCTTGCTCGGTCACTTTTTTTTTGGTCACTCGAGAATCACTGGTTTTTTAATGGAAATTCTCCCTTTTTCGAATGGAAATTCTCCCATCCTTGCTCTATGAATCCCCTCTCTCTCTCTCTCTCTCTCTCTCCTATATATATATATATATATAGAGAGAGAGAGAGAGAGAGAGAGAGAGGGGATTCAAAGAGCAAGGATGGGAGAATTTCCATTCGAAAAAGGGAGAATTTCCATTAAAAAACCAGTGATTCTCGAGTGACCAAAAAAAAAAGTGACCGAGCAAGGATGGGGAGGAAAAACCGAGACAGAGGGTGAGAGACTTGGGCAGTCCAGAGCCCCGGTGAAATAGTACCACCATCCACGGAGGTCCCATGACCGTCACTCGAGCCAGCCGACCGTTGGCGCCGTTGTATACCTCCCCTGAATAGGTCTACCCATCCTCCCCTGTTCTTGCACTCGTTCATTGTCGAGTTTTGCTCCGTTTGACTTTCGAGTCAAACGAAGCCAAACCACCGCTCCAATGCATTGCCTCGTGTTTATTTAGTCCTCTTTGGGTGTTTGTGTGCCTCGGTTTCGCTCGTAGAGCCCTAATTTTGTGTTTCCGATACCGCATACCAGGTGTTTGACTAAATGTGCTGGGTCATTTGAACCGTCGTTTTTAAGCCGTGTTTCGTCGTGATCCCGTGTATTTTCATGCTTGTTTCTTGGTTATTATTGTTCTATGCATGTAGAAGTATGTGTGTGTATGTGCTCTCGCCGTTGGTTGCACTCAAGGAATGAGATATCAGACCGAGAATATGCCCCGTCGGAAGTGTTAAACCCAGATTTTTCATAAAAGGGACGGAACCCGTGACTTCGTGCTATGTTTTGTTGTGATTTTGTGCATTTTAAGAGTTGTTCTTTAATTGAAATTGTTCCCTGTGTGAAGTGCTTCACGTCCATTTATGTTTTTGCCGATGGTTATGACTGGAGTGCAAGAAAAACGTCTGAGAAAATGCCCCACGAATCAGGTTTGTCGTGCCAAAATTTTTCCGTGTCTTGTATAGCAGTTCAAACCCCCAACTTCAGTGATGATTTTCTCGGTGATTTCTTTTGTTTAAGACTCATTTATTGGTCAACCCAATTCTTGGTAAGTAGTGCTTCGCGTCAATGTGTGGTTTTGTCCTTAGTTGTGTTTGAGTGTCGAGATAATCATCTTGAAAAACACCTCAGCATTCACTTAAGCGACATCTTCATTTTCGCTCACTTGAGTGCTACATCGAAATAAAAGTGTTCAGTTGAGTGCTAATTCCAACAAATCGTCCTATGTGTAAATTTGAAACGATTTTTTTTTAATTCCGACGTGTAATTTTTACAAATTACTAGTAGTCCAACTTGTAAAATTTTATCCACTTGTACAAAAAGAAGCAACGAGTACTCACGAGAGAGCCAGAGTTAGGGCAAAATCAATTTTGTCTCAAGACAATTAGGGCAAATCGATTGCGATCCTCTCTCTGTCGCTCTCTGTTGCGCGATTAGGGTTTCGATCGGGCTCACACTAAAGCAAAGCTCTCTTGATTAAAGGCGAGAGCAATGGAGACGTGTCGCGACCTAAAAATTTTGATCGGTGAATTTCCTAGGTTAATAGATTATTAGGTTAATTAGATTGACTAACCTAATACGGACTCTCACAAACCCTACGAATTGCAACTTTAATTTTTGTTCAAATGATTTTAGAATTTGGAGTTACCACTAATCATTTTGGGTAGGTTGATTGGAAACCTAAATAAATTAATAGGAGAATTAATTTATTTCTGCGAACCAGAGCAAATGAGTCCGGAGACTTGATTACATTAATTCCCTTTCGGTACCAAATTTCATGAAGAACCTTTTCCATTGATGATTGCGAATTTGAATGACCTTTTTTTTTTAAATGACATGAATGACCATGTATATGTGAAAATGATTTTTTTTTATATTTTCGGATTTTAGCAATGAATTGATGAAAAAAGGTTTAAACTTTTCAGTTCTAATTGTAAAATCAGTGTGCTCACAGAGACAATGCAAGTTATCAAATTAACAAGCATAAATTAACAATCAAAAGTTGAGAATTCTTACCTTTTCCAGGCTAAAAATCCCGCATGCGCGTAAGGCGAAAATCCGTTCAAAATTGCGCCTTTTGAGCTTGATCGGAGCTCCAAATCACCCGAGTAATCTGCGGCAAAATTCTACACTTGAAAAGTTTGTATAAACGCCTAAAAGAGTGCTTTTTTAAACCTGGACAGCAATGGATTCCACCAGCAACTTCCTCGCTGAACACCAAGACAAAATGACTTTAATCTAACACTTTTGATACATTAAACCCCTCCAAGACTTCCGAACAAAAAAAGTCTAAGACCATAGTTAAAGAAAATGGATAAGCATGGACTCCCACACAAACAAGAAAGTTCACTAAATGCTTAAAAAATCGGGTGGCAACGATGATGATTGACAATCGTCTCTCACTTCTTTTGTGGGAGACTCAATTGGACTCGCTAAGGAATCTTCTTTTTTCGAATTGCATGACTTCAGAAACTCGGTCAGGATCTGAACCACCTCCCGCATGGTCGGATGCTTGACCGCCTGTTCCTCGACGCATAGCATGGCCACGTAAAACAAGGGCATGGCCTCGTGAAGTGGGACGGTGCTTAGCCTGGGGTCGAGGATTAATTGGACTTCTTCCTTGTTCGAGTTGGTCATCTTCCGAACCCATTGGACTATGTCTACCCCGTCACCAAAGAAGTTCCCTCAAGAACCAAACTCACCAGCAAATAATTCTACGGAATCAACACGTAAAAATTAAACGTATCTTCACCATCACATCAAAGGAATAGAAAACTAACACGGTGGGGCTCCAAACAGTGTGGAACAGCTTGGTGAAGATGTAAGCAATCTTTGGCTTGAACATGATAATCAATGTAGGACTAGCCTCATGCGAACTTGTAAGAACACAAAAAGGAAAAAAAATAAGAAAAATAAGGGAGGAACAATGGTGGGACTCATCTATGTTGTGAGAGCTCTAGAATTACAAATGTCAATTCCCCTGTGGCCTTCTGCGTGATGAATTCCAGTTGAGCACGTGAATCCAGAGGGGAGAAAGAAAGCTCTTCTTTTTCTTCTCTCATTCAGCCGTGTCTCTCTAATTGTGCCTTCTGATCTCTTTTATTTTTTTCAAGTGCTCATACAAGTGTGATGAGTGTCACCTGTGCATGGAGTCAAGGAAAGAAACAAAACGAATTTTTTTTTATAATAGACCAAAAGAAAACCTCCCTGATGATTTGTCTTGGTCTACACCTGATCTTGATCTCCCTGTTCGTTCAAGGTCATCCTAACGAGCCCAGTCAAGACATATGGCAACAATGGGGTTCGGCAGCTATGAGAACAGTTTTGGCGATCTCAGGATTGGTGTGGGCCATTCACAACGGACTTGTCGACTAGGACAATGAGTCACGGTGGTGCTCTCGAGGTCGAGGATTGAGGTGAAGCTGGTTCGAAGGCTTACGACGAGGGCTCGCCAAAGATCTCAACGAGTTTGTGGTGATTTGGGACAACCTACAAAACAGAAACAACTAAACAAGACTCAACCACGGAACAGGATTGTGATACCAATACCATGGCGAGGTTGGCTTGATGAGAGTTGCTGCAGAATCGATGACGTCATTGAAGTATCAGTGGTTGAAGAAGTTCACAAGATTATCGCTGGGAGTTTTTTTTTTAACCTTCACTAGAAGTACCTCAAAAACCATTATCCTCATGGGGAATCCTTCAAAGTCCATGGGTCCACTGGTGAAGCAGCTGAAAAAAAAAAAGCGTGAATCCTCACAATGATCGAAAATTCACTCTCCCCCACTTTTCCCTGTTCTCTTTTTTCTTGGGTGGATGAGCCCCTTTCTTTTTAGTTGGTCGACACCTTTGCTCATCCTGCCCACTTCTTCAGCACCTTTTTTTTTTAGCTAGCTTCTTTTCTCCTTTCGGTGGAAAGCTTGCCATAATAGTTCGACGCGTTTAGATAACTCAAGTTCATCATTTGCGAATCGAGTATCGACTTCGACGAGAAAGCTTGACTGAGGTTTCCTTCTCGGTGGATAGAATGGAACGGATAAAACCATAGAGAGAGAGAGAGAGAGAGAGAGAGAGAGAGAGAGAGAGAGAGAGATAGAGATGAGAGAGAGAGAGAGAGAGAGATTCTCGTGAAGGCAAGAGTACTCCAAAAATCAACCCATAATCGATTCAATAAAATATGCAAATGCTATTTCGTTAATGCTAAAAATAAACTATCCCATATGAGAAACTATATGAAAAATGATTTAAATATTTTGGGTAGGGACTAAGATTAGTCCCTAATTTTTTTTATGCAAAAATTAACAAAAAAAGGGCAGTGGAAATTTAGGTGTGGACAGCTACCCCTCTTGAGTGGAAGCTCGTAGAGGTTTCGCTCAAAGATCAAATTGAATCTAAATTTTGACAACGCAGATGATGATGAATTTTTTTTTGTGGGGTTTAATCTCATTTTCTATGCAGGTGAAGTGATGCATGATATGCAGAGCTATAAATAACATGTGTTAAGACTTCTCCGCTCCGAAGAAATGGATTAGAGAAATCTGCACATGGATCGCATATGAAATACTTGTTTCACTAGATACCTCAAAATGTTGGTGATTCTCTTAAGCTCCAAGCTTCTTCTTGTGGATGCAAGGATCTCAAAATACTAGGGCCTATCTATTATCAGAAATCTCATTCTGATGCAAGACAGCTCAAGATATGTAACAGAGAACTGTGCTTGAGTTGTGGTTCAAGCTGTACCATTCTGTCTCTTGGGATCACCATCGTTTTACTAAGTCACCATAAGTCGGTAGAGGTAGGTCAAGATCAAAAGAGCATATCGATTGTGATTTGACAAAGATCAAGAGCACAAGAGCATGTCAATCGTGAATTGATTAATATAAAGATCAAGAACACGAGAGCAGGTCGATCATGAACTGATAAAGGCCTCATGAGAGCATGTTGATCATGAGTTAGACAAAGGTATCATGAGAGCAGATCGATTGTGAACCAAATAAAGATCAAAGACACAAGAGCAAGTCAATCGTGAACTGATGAATATCTCATGAGAGCAGGTCGATCATTAGTTGAAGAGTCGCCTGGCATGAATGCTCTTTGAGTAGGCACCCAAAAATTCATTCTAAGAATACTCGAGGAGGTTAAGCTTTGACCCGTATGGTAGGTCAACCCATGGCAAAGTTCTTAATGAAAGGACTCTAGTGACGATCTATCCTATTTAGAGGATTTGTCTGATTTTGACCTGTATGGTAAGTCACCCCATGGCAGATTCTTGATGAAAGGATTCTACTGAGCGGTTTACTCGTTGTTGGTTTCACCGAAGAAAATGCCTGTAAGAAGGACTTCGTGCCTATAGGAAAGACTTTATGCCTGTAGAAAGGATTTGAAAATAGACCATTCCGTATTGGGGTTTCTAATGGAAGGGCTCAGAGACGGCATATCCTAAAGTTGAGGCCGTACCACATTTGGTGCAGGTAAGGTCTCTAAGAATTGAAGCCGTACCACATTCTAGCCAGGTAAGGTCTTTGAAGATAGGAAGCCCAGCTGCACTCTAGCGCAAGCAAGATATGTTGACTGGGTCTTCTGAGTTAATGATTAAGGTATAGACGAGCTGACTGTGTCATGCCTGCTTGTTCACTGAACAATCGTATGTGCCGCACTGGATTCGAGCACCCTGACAATCATCAGAAATTCATTCTCTTGAAAGGTTTAGGTTGAAGATATACTTACCTGAGGATTTGGAAGAAACACCTGGTGGTTTCTCAAAAACTAGGCTTATTCATTTAATAATCGCCGAATGAATTTCGAGACCTTGGAAGGTCACTCGAACATCGGGAACGTGTTACCTGTCAGACAATGTCAGAGGTAACATATGCAAGCATTTTCATCAATGAGTTCATCGGTTCATGCAAAACCATTCAGCTAAATTTGCAATGATTAGAAGCAAATCGTATAATAACTCATGATGCAATCAATCAAAATATGGATCATGCATAACTATTCTGTCGCATTGCATTAC
>JAGVVM010009202.1:0-24553 GCA_019149425.1 Psidium friedrichsthalianum
GCCACAATTTCCTCCATTGTTAACTTGAGTCTCCTACACTTACGTCTCTACAACTTAAGCATGAGCAGGGTCATTCTCTCCACATCAACCCCTCACCAGCAATGATCTTTATACTGCAACCTATATGAAGGTCACATGCCGGCATAATATAAACAATTCTCAATGCAGAACACCCGAGTTTGGATAACATTCTGTCCAAAGTACAGATCCGAAGCCATGATTAATGGCCTAGGTAAAAAGGTATCCTGTTTGAGAAAAAAAAAATTAAAAACTACCGATTCTTTACATATAACATCGTTTTAAAGAACAACCCAGCCAGTATATTCTGCCTCTTGTGGGCACATGAGAGAGTAGAGAGATAGAGATACCGAGAGAGGACAGAGAGGAGACAGAGACAGAAGAGAGTAGAGAGTTTCTGAGGCGGAGAGCCAGTTCGACTGTGAATGCGAATCTTTCTGCAGTTCACTTTCCGGTTGAGAACTGATTTGCACCCCGCTCAACCAGAAAACATCCCCGGTTCAGATAGTTCAGCTGGTTTTTTGACTTAAATAACAAATATCAGGTCAAACCTCTAGACCCTCTCTTTCCCAAATTCAGATCAACAATACGCCATCCTCTTCCTCCCTCTACTCTTGTTTGATTGTGTGGCACCATCTCATCAATTATGGTCCATCATTCTGAACTCAACTACGTTCTCTCTACCCCATATTCATGTTTCCTATGTCCCTAAATTATCGACCTCAGTAGCTAACAAGCCGGCAGTTTCAACCATTTTTGAAAGCTGGTTGACAAGCGACCGCACCTCCTTCCAACAGGCCAGGCACTTCAGACTAGACCACTCAGGTTTAAATTTAACTGATTTCATTCACAAATTTAAAAAACAAATATTTATTCTGAAACAACATATACTTCAATATCTCCATGTTACGCACACATTTGTATCCTGCAAAATGCAAGTGCACTTCTTCCTTAATTCACAACCAATGAGACAACATCCATTCAAGATATTTTTCTCATAGCAAAATACCCAGTTACGCCGGCAAAACAAAGCAAAGCATAGATCAAGCAGCCAGTCAGAAGTTCCACTCTCTGCCCAGCAAACACATAGAGATTAACCCATTGTAAGCAAATATCCCTTGCACTGCAATCGAAATTAAAAAATATTGATCTCCCATGCTTCCCCTTAGCAGATGAAACATTAGGTAGGATTTGTGTGAGAATTCAAGTTAAGAACTGCTGATGACTAATGTTCAAAGAAACACTGTAATTACATCAGCACATGCACAATAAAGCAAATAGTGAATCTTTCCATGCCCAATTGATTTTTCCAAAAATTTCATGCACTTCAGAATTCAATCAAACCTGTTGAGGGAAACAGGATGTGATCCGGGAAATTGTGAGCATCCTCTTCCCTGATATTTAGCAAAAGCATCAACAGTGAGCAACATAAAGCTGAGACTTTAGCAATTGCGTCACTCACGTTTCTTTGTCCCCTTCTTAACACATCAATTCTCATATTTATTAAAATAAGACATCATGCGATAGATGGAAGTTGGAGTGAGGGAGTCCCAGCATGGAATTGATGAAGAGGTGTAAAAGGGGCATCTTACTTGCTAAATAAATCCCCATACATCTGTTAGTAAATGAGACAATGGGTATATGGAGAAACAATAAAAATAAATTAAGATGGCATCATCTACACAGCACATTGGCATAGGAGGGACAATTTGACTCCAACGGATGGGATGAGGTTTAGTTTATAATACAGGAAACATGACCAAATTCACTTAACATCTTTCAAACAAAACTGATCTGAAACATTCAGGCAGTGTATTCAAGGCTCAAAATAATGTAACATTCGTTCCAAAACTCATCCCGTGAGGTCTAGGGGGGCATTTGATTATTAAATCCAATCTTCCTCTCGCAGCTTAAGCTTTTGAACAAGTCCGCAATGGTAACACAATGTCTTCATGATTTCAGAGCAGGTAAACGTGTTAAATCTATTGAAACCTTCATTATCATCCCTAATTCTATTATATTTGGATCCTTGTCATAGGCTAAATCTCAACCTGTGTGAAAGGAATGTTAGCCCATTTTACCATCCAACCAACTCCACATAATAGCTAAGTTTTTTTCAATAAGTCGATCATGATTAGACCATATCGACATATGTAAAATACAATGATCTTGCCAAGAACAAATCATAATAAATCATAGAATGATCTTACCCCCACATTGAGCTTAAGAGTCTTATAGCAGAAAAGCCTATAATGATCACTCTGTTCCCTTGTATTTCATCACCCAGTAGATCATCATTTGTCATCGGTTTATCGGTCCTCATGATTATCCTGTAATAAAAGGACTTGTCAAACATGGTACATTAACTTCATTTCATTTTTCGAAAATCAATGTTAAAATTTCATATAGAGCAAGAAAATTAAAGAAACGGAACCATACAAATCCTCAATCATCAAAGAGCAACACGGGCACCTTACATAGAAGAGTCCACCATAAGTTAAAAGAGAGGTCCTAAAGGACAAATAAGACTGCATATAGAGGACGCAGCCATAGACGCTTTACCCCTATCCAACCCTTTCAGAAGGGTGAAGTTTCATTTCTACCAATGGACCACAGGAGACTGACTGCCAACATGAACCTTACTAGTATGAGAATTCACCCACTATATGAAAGTCAACCTCTTATCCAGTATAACTTCTCTCATCTTGTCTTTCCCATTATGGCTCTCCATGAACATTTCACAGTAAGAGCTTCAATGCATAGTAGAGATTACAAAACTTTACTCATTTCCTACTCCTGCATGGTTGTTTTTCTACTACACAAGGACAGCCAAGTTCATCCACCTTCTAAATTGCTACATCATCTATTACTGACTTCAATTGTACTTCAGCAAAATGGGCCAGGAGAGTCGGGGATAGACTAGGAGAAAAGGGGAAGGAAATAAAGAGATGAAAAGGCTAGGTTAAATGACATTCCAAAACACCATCCAATGTGAAATCCTTTTCTTCCAAATACATAGGAACGAACTACCAGTAGACATATATCTGAACTTCATTCTATCTGTTTTTCACGTGAAAATGTCTACACCCTCTTCCGCGATTATCTGTATACTCTGAATTCACAGTGGAAAGTTGCATCTGCAGTTGGTTTCCTCCCAGGAGTGTAAACCACTGCACATTTGCAACATCTCTAACCTTTGCAGTAAATGCTTGACAAGAATCTTATTAATATCACCCACAAGACTGAAAAGTCTGACATTAACATGTCCCAATAGCAAAGATTTCAATTAAGAGCAACATATCCCAATGGCATAATTTGACTGCAAAACAAATGAAGAAACAAGTGTCGAGGTATGCTGGCAGCATACATAAATGGCAATTACTCATCTCAAATGATTCAGATGGTCCGTTTTTTATGCTAAGTAATAAGAGAATTAGGGCCACACCACAGCTCCAATGCTTGACAAAATACTCTCCAAAAAGCCCACAGAAGGTTAAAATTTGATCCAAAATCTTTCATGTGCGGTGAATTTAAAAGGCAAAAAAAAAAAAGGAGGAAGAAGAAAATTGGTCTAATGCTCAGTCCAGAAGCAACTTCTTTTCAATCTAATAGTTTCTTGCACACATGTTCTCTAAAAATTTTTCTAACATGCTAAGAACTGCCACCTGCAGTAAGTTTTATGCAAAGATAATTACTATTTACTTCCTGTTCTTACATTTCCAGGAGCAGCTAAATTTCCATCGTCGTCTTCATCAGCATAGCTTCACCATTAAGATCAAGATCAGAGATCTCTTCCACTCCGGAGTGGGAGGACAAACGACCATTTCAGGCTTCCTCTCATGATAACATGTATATAATGCCTCGATGTATTCAGGTTTGTAAATCCCAGGAGGACGCGCATCAGCAAATATTTTTATGGCCTACAGTAAAAATGAGGCATAAGAAACGATTTCAAAAGCCCGCATAAATGAAATTAGGATAGTTGTTACCACCTGTGTGACCGACATCGGCATGGATCTCATCAGATAATTGATAATCATGTATCCTGTACGATTATGACCATGTGTACAGTGGACAAAGACATATTTCTTGGACTCTTTTTTGGCGATTCATAAACTGAGTGACCTATGAAAGAATTGGCAAAAGGTAAGCTAGAATTAAATGACGAATAATTGTCATGAGGGAAATTCCTTTCAAAATTAAATTCAAGGTGCAAATGATCCCTAAGCAAATGATGCACGGATGTACCGAGATCAAGGTAGAAAATCTTATACGGCCTGTTCAGTTGAAATACAAGAGAGATGATCAACATACAGTTCATTGATAAAATGCCCAACAGAAAGCCAGCTTTGCGTTTGAGGTCCTCCAAGGGTAGTCATTGGCCAACAACAGCAACATCAAAACGCTTTAGTTTTCTTATTTTCCATAATTATTTAAACCACCTAAAGGAGCATTCAAATGTTTTCCTTTTCCGTTCTCTTATGCCAATATGATTATGTTGATAACAACTCTCCGTCGCTTGCAATCATTCACTTGGATTCATCTTGAAGAATAGGTGACAACAGCTAGAACATAACAACAACAAAAACCAAGCCTTATTGCACCAGTAGAGTCAGTCCTTTAATCTCATTGCGCTCAAATCTATATCTAGTCTTCGCCAAAATTCAAGTGCTCCATATTTGTAGTTATACTCTCCTTAGAAGTTCTTTTGGGTCTTACTTTACCCCTTTTAACCTGTGTATCCATCACTAATCTGCTCTACTGATAATTTCTATATTATAGCTGCACTTTTTTCTCATTAGGTCCTCCAGTCCACAGAGTACCTGGGCTAAAACAAAATCAAGAACAAGACAACCTAAGGCAAATATTGCCAGAACAAAATCACTTTGAGAAACTATGCCACACACCCAAGACATCATCACCTCCAATGAAGAAACCAGAAGCTTTTCCACCAAATTTATCCACCCCAACCACCTGTGTAAGAAAAAACATACCTCATTCACGAATTCATTAACAGCTGCAGGCTCTGGAACCTCAAGTCGCCCAACACATCGAATCTGGACCCAAAATTTAAATTTTAGAGATGGAATCAGTTCTAAAACATATTGCTAAACATAAGCTTCAAGCTTTAGGCTGATACTTACCTTGACATACTTAATACCGTCTTTCTTCAACTGATGGAGAATAATACTTTGTTGAATTTGTCAAGTCAATCACCAAGCAATCTGTAAAATCCATGGAAAACATTTAGATATATAAAAGTCCAAACAAGGAAAGATAACAACCCCCACATAGGTCTTTATCTGCATTAATAACGAGAGGAACATATAAATGAAATGGCAGAGAGGTTTTTTCCAGGCTCGTCGATTCACTCAAAGCAATTTTTATTCCACACTATTGAATAAATTCAGTATATGACTTATTTTGCAAACGTAACTCTTGATGGTTCATGTTCTTTCCTTTTATTTGTGAATAAACAGAGTTAGCAATATTTCCCTTTGACTCTGACTTGGCTTTTCTTCATGGCCCACCTGACTATACAGGAGATATTTAACCACTTTTTTATGAGTCTTCAATATTGTGCTCTTAGCCCCATTTTAAGAAAAGAGAAAGATGAAGTGTGCCCCATAAAAGAAGCATGTCAAACATCTCACAGCGTTTTGATATATCAAAATATCGCCCAATCATGATGAGTCAGCATGTTCACAACGTAATTGTCATGCACACAAATCCCTTTCCATGCTTCAAACCCACAAACAGTATTCAACTAATTCTTTGCTTTCAGTAACTCCGTTGCGAAGTCAACCAGTGTGGCGGATAGTGCAATTACCGGGAAGCCTGAAATGCATTGCCAACATAGTTATAATCTACCCATTATTTGTAAAAAGAAATGGCACTCACAGACATGAAAACCATACTCATCTAGCTTCTTCAGTGAGATAAATCCTCAAATCCAAATGGTCAGATCAGTAGTATGCCATGGAATAAAGCCAAAGACTGTGAAAAGCGGAATCCTGTTTTGCAGTCCATATTTTTCAGCAGCATGAATACTAGTCTGGTATAAGTATTTTTACATAACGAAGTAAAATGCCAATGGTCAATAAAGACCTGAACTCTTGGAAATCTGCAACCACGTCCCACAACCCTCCAACCCCAAAACTCCCAACCAAAAAAAAGCATCAAAAATAAAACGGATTCTGTCGCATAAAGGATGCTATATTATCAGAGAGGAGAATGCAGTGCGAATGCAGTCAAAACCAGCCACTTACTCTCCTTCCTAAAACTCTTTGTTGATGTAGAACCTGTTTGAACGAATATCTTCTACCAGGAGGTATGTCAAAGCCATCACCAAGGGGCGTCTTTGAAGGAATTAAGCAAAATATCTCTTGACCATACGCTGGGCAGTCTAACCAACCTGCAAGACCAAAGACACCAATAAAGTGCTGCTCAGGTGAGTAAAGTCAATTGTGAAAAATTGAAAAAGAAAGCATACACGTTCAAACAGAATGAACATATTACAATTCCTACCCAAATACATTGTCCAGGTTGACTCCTATAAACATATGAGAGAAAACAATAGATCAAAACTAAGGCTCCGTTTGTTTCACGGAAAACAACTTCCTGAAAATGTTTTCCAGATTTTCCGGCGTTTGGGGGGTGGAAATAGGCTAATCTTGGAAAACATTTTCCTCCTATGAAAAATCTCTTTGAAAAGTTGGAAAATGTTTTCCTCATTTTGAAAAGAGGAAAACATTTTCCTCATCTTTTCTTCCTTGTTCTTTCACACTTTTTTCTTTCTCGTTCTTCCTCCGCCCGTGGCCACCCACCGCCGGCCACCCGCCTCCCGCCGCCCCCTTCTCGTCGGCCGCCCGCACCCGCGGGCCATCGGTCGCCCCCGCCGCCGGACGCCAAAAATCAATTCCTTGACAAACAACGGAAATTGTTTTCCGGTTCATTTTTAAGTATTAACCAAACACTGAAAAATATTGTTATTTTCTTGGAAAATGACTACCTAGAAAATATTTTCCGAAAGTATCACATTTTCCGTGAAACAAATGGAGCCTTAAAGAAATTAATTATGCTCCCCCAATCTTCAACAATCAAGGCATATAGGTTTCCATCAGGCCAACCAATTTCCCTGATGTCCACTCAAGCAACAAAGTAAATTAGAACAGCCCAGGCAACCAATGGAGGGAATGAGATGCACTTTCATAGGCCATAACTCAATAATTGACCCCAAATTTTTGCAAACCCATAATATAAATTTCCAATACACTTATTATTGAACAGGAGCATTCAGCATCAGGAATTCCTCTGATCAACATCATATAATGCAAGAGAAACTTTCATTTCCATAAAGCCTAACAGACCCAAAAAAAACCACAGTTGTGAAAGAAATTATAAAGATAGTTATAGAAAGGTTGCATCGTGCATAAGGAGAAACTTAAAACTTTTGCATCATTATCCATCACTGAATCAACTATTTTTGTATGTGACCAAGGTGTACAGGAACAATCTGATGCGAAGGTATAAGATGGAGCTAAGGTACATCTGTTAAGAAAACTTGCCTTCATAAGTTTACTCTAGAAATGAAAAGGAATTGAATCCTCTGTCCAAGTTAGGGGGCACGATGGACCCACCAATTGACAACAACAGCCAACATTCTAGCCAAATATGCACACTAATTTTGTAGCTCCACAATCAACCATAATTTGATTGGTTCTTTCTCCCTTCAGCAATTCTACTCGATAATAGATGCAAAATCATCCATTCATTCCAACTGGCCCACTTTCTGCTTAGTCACCGCTAACAAGTAGTAGTAGATATGATATTTTAAGAGGTTTACCAAAGGCTCCACTCAACTAGCATCTGATAAAATCCTTCTCATGGCCACTAATTTCTATTTAGTCACTCACAGCAAGAAGAACAACAAATACCATTCATGAGTCTAAGCAAATTAATGTGCTTTAGCTCAATGTCCTAAGACAAAGCAGCTCAACTCAACAAAAGAAATAAATTATTCCAAGGAAATCACATTGGGCACCTTCTGGACTAAATTTTATAATTCTCCATATGCAATCACAACCATTTCCAAAAACAGTCAACACCAGGACCCACTATGACCCACACAAAATATCAAAACTAGCAAGCTCATCAAGTGGCGAGGGGAAGAGAAACTAGAATAATGCAAAAATCAAAGGAGAAAAAAATTGCAAATATCCATTACTTCATCCTGGAGTCCTGAGCAGCATCAATAATTCTCTAACCAAAAAGAGCAAAATTTAGCTTTCAAAATTACAACTAGAATGTCCTACAGCCACTAGATTGTATTCAGTAAGGTTCCAGTTTTCCAGAAAACATTTCATATTCACAAGATCCATAAATATGGATCCACCCATTGTCCTCACAATTTCTTACTTTTCCGTTCATGACAGAACACTTGCACAAGGAATTTTTGCAACATGAACCTCAAATCATAAGTCAGAGTCCACTGTTGACATGACCAAATTATAGATCAGACCACAAATTGTCTTTCTCAGGCAGTCACATTGTAACTGAACAACATAAGTGACTGAAACTGTTCGGGCTACACACACTATCCCATTTGTTCAAGCCAAAGTTCCGAAAACAATACACATAATGCGCATGTCTATCTCATGACACAGTACACAGTGAGGTCACACAAAAATTAGCAGATCCATTTAATTATTAGGACTAGTTTGTTCACAAAATTTAAAAAAAAAAATTGATTGAGGTCTATTTTCTTGATGTCATAAGAAAATATAACTAACTAAACTAATTAAACAAAGCAATTAAACTGATTGGAACCAAAAAGAAGGAGTTCGGATTTAATTAAACAACATCCTCAGTTAGGGAGAATGGGCGAGCATGGAAAAACTTTGAAACGTAGCTTCGGACTCTCAAAGTCCTTTAACTAAAATTTTGGTGCTTGGTACAATTGTTGCAAAACTCTTTGAACACAAAGCTTGCTTTTAAGTTCGATTACCATTTTTCAGTAAACAACTTTGGGAAACAAAGCCGCTTTTCAAAGTTTTCCAAAACTCACCCTACGTTAGTTTGTATATAACAAGTAATATTTCAATCTGCACAAGACAAATTGTTGATATTGGTCAAAAGATATCTCAGGATTCATGACTAGGTCTTATCATAAGAAAGATCGTAAACTAACAATAGGTTCAATACTCAAGTCACATCAGTTGCTTATTAATCAAAGAGAGAGAAATTAGGCTACATGCTTATAAAAAAGACTTCGAATTAAACAAATTACTTGTCCTTGCAGACGAAACCCAGTTCCCTTTTGCGCATTCACATACATGCAAACTTCTAAAGACGTTAAGTATCCTGTAATCAGGGAATACGACACAAGCCACCCTATGTCAAAACTACTATCGAGTTATCAAGTTCAGAAACCAAACAAATCAAGCAACAGGACCACTAAAAAAACTTAGTCGCCTGGTGCTACCATATCTTGGCAGAATAAGTATAACAACTCAAACGCGATCCCTATACATCCCAATGCAATAGCGCAAGTGAAAGCATTGTCGCACATATATGTTGTAGAAGGACACAAATAAGGTGGCGCTGGAAAAATACCATGTGGAAGATTAGACGATCTATGATTATTATTCATGTGTCTCATCTGATGAAACTGATCATGTGAAGAACGCTGAGAGACAGTCATTGTTCTTTCATCTGAGCGTTCTTTCCTTAATCTTTTGCGCCTTTCATCACGTTCCTGCCATAAACAGGATGTTATTCTTCACTGCACAAACTACAATTTCAAGCCATAAATATGAAAGGAACATATTTGACGATATATATGTGCTCAGCATCTGTATTTTCTTTCTTTTTCTTTTTTGGAAAAATCATTTTAGCGGGGAAAAAAAAAGGAAGGAAGAACCGGTTTATGCAAAACAGACAAATGATTGGTTGGAAAAAAAATCTGTGGAGCAGAGTTAAAAATGGGAAAATTATCCACTGATCTCAATCATCTCATGCCACAATCTATTTAAATTTTGCCGCGGGCACAGTCGTAGCTTGATAAAATTTCAGCAAAATTTTGTGGAGTGATTATGCTGCTTAGTACAATAGCATCATCATGCTTAGAAGCCGAAGTGCACAAACTACTGTCAAAGCCAACTGCATATTATCAGTAACCAAAGCACCAAAAGCATAAGGAATAGGAAAGATAATGAAATTTCCATTCCAAATATATATGTTAACAAGCTAGCTCCCGCAAATACAAGCTTTCGAGTAATGATAACATAAGGAAGAGGCAAGAGTTCAGAAGAAAATTAAATCAAATTAAACATGCTGAAATAAAATCTGAAGAGAGGGAATGACAAAAGGGAGAATTAGTAAGCACCCGGTTGGCAATATCAATTCCAGATTCTATGCGCCTTGTTGTTGCGCTATACTCTTCCACATGCGGATCAAAAGTTTCTTCATCCTCTTCAGGCAAGGCATTTAAGTCCATCACAACAAGCATTCAGTATGAAAGTAAAAGCATTGCCACAGTAGACCCTTCTCTGAAGAATCTATTCCTCCTGTTAAGTGCTTGCCACTTTGGCGACCACGAACCGCACCTGTGAGAAGTAAAGATAAATTATGTAAGTTTAGATTAAGGAACAACATCAGGAAGTATGCCAACGACTGGCCCATTTATTTATGAAAGAAAACCCGTGATTAAGCATCCTCGACATCTTCCAAGTAAAATGCCAGAAGAGAAAACGAAAAAAAAAAAGCTAAAAAAAAAACCCACACACAAAGGGAAGTGCGCCAAACAATTAGTCGAATCCCAGCACGAGGTCATAGTACCAGGAAAAAACACAAGCCGTCTTTAGACGGGGAAACGCATGTCCAATGGTAATTTTGCAATGAAGGAAGAAAAGGCAAAACTTCTACCGTTACCGATAAACGAAGACAGAATTTTGCTTCACTTTCGACCAAAAACTCGAGGGAAACACTTCACAGATCCACTAATCTCCCCTACACACTGCCACGGCCGAGAAATTCGCACACCGAACTCTCAAAAAAGGAAAAACCTAAATCGCTTTATTAAACCAGGCCCGCGCTCAATCACTAACGACTGAGGTCCCACGGAACACCTAAAAGCCCAAAAAACAGCAGACAAAACACCTCGGGACCCCATTCGAGCACGAGGAAAATCGGAACTCAAGAGTAAGCCACGGCGAGGGACGACGAGCACAAACCTCGGGAAAAGGCAATCAACGCCGAATTGCAGAGCCGAACCGGCGGCGCCGAGGGAAGGTCGAGACCCTCGCGATCATTGGGAGCTTTCCGCGAGAAAAGGAAGCGACGTCGCGCAAACCCTACAATGACAGGTGGTGGCCGAAAAGCTAGAGAGAGAGAGAGAGGGAGGGGAAGAGAGTTAGGTTGGAAAACCTAGGAGAGAGAAAGGGGGAGGGTTTAGAAGCTGAGATTCACTCATCAATCGACGTCGAGGTAAAGGGAAGACGCAACAGAAAAAGAGAGAGAGAGATTTGCAGCTTGCCAGAGGGAATCGTACGTGTTTGGAGCAGCGTCATTATATATAGGCACGATATGCAGAGCGAGAGAGAGAGAGAGAGAGAGGGCAAAAAAAAAGGAAAAAGGCAAAAAAAAAAAAATGGATAGAGCGAGAGAAATTCGATAAAACAACTTAAGTTTTAAGTCGCTGGGAGTCGTTGGAGAGATACCCCTGGGCGTCGTCTACAGCAACCTGCGAATGTCGGGGCTTCAGGAGGGCAAGTCCGTCATTTCGTCGTTCTCGGGATGGCAAAGGAGGACGGCAATCTTTTCTGAAAAAAACAAAAAGACACGTCGCCACTTTCATTGTACGGAGCTAATGAAGGTGACTCGATTGCACCAGATAAACGTTATGGCAATTTTATCTTTGGACAGCGATATATATGCACCACAAAAGTGTAAGCTTATCCTCAGCTCATCGTATTAAATATTTGTCTATCTTTAAACTTTTCTGCATCATACCTTGACAAATAGTCCATAAATTTGCTCTTTTAAAAAGAAATCGACAAAACCGATTTTTTTTAATGGAAATAAAATCCAACGTCACAAAAGAAAATACCCATGATAAGCAAAAACAAAACACGTGAAGTTTTTAATTATGGCAAATAGGTGCTACACCACCACTTTAAATTGCAATTGATCGTTAGGATGATTTTGTCTTTGTGAAGAAAGTTGGACAGATTTAATCATGAAAATCGCACTGCCCTAAACGAAAACTCATGAACTCATCTCTTATTTAATTTGTTCTGTTCCAAAAATATCACATTATTCTCAATTTCCTTTTTTTCTGGAACAAATTTCTTCAGATACATATGAAAAAGGCTTATCTTACAAATAGGGAAAAAAACCTAAATGAATATAAACATGCTCATTTCAATATGAGTTGAAACTTTTATTCTTTCGGTGTAGTGCTTAGATATAGCGAATATCAAGTGTACCTTATCCGAGTAATAATTCAAGGTTATCGTTTAAACGTTATTTGCTTTCAAATTTAAAGTCAATGGGATAAACCAAAGAGATAGATATTTGGGACGGGGAATAAGAATTTATCCAAGATATTTTGCCTTTATCTTTATCATTGAGTATATATAAAAAAAATTGAAAATACTATCTTTTTTTCATTTCTAATTTTATATTTAAGCTTAAGAAGCGATAAACGTTTGAGAAAGGCAAATCACTAAACTATTGGTAATTGATCGACATGGGCCATGTGGTACAATTATGCCGTGTGGCTTCCCACGTGGCCATCGCTTAAGCAAAATTAAGTGCCACGCGATGTGCGCGTATAATCCAACGGGCTAAAAATAATGGAATAGACCTGGCATTTATGTCTGGATTAGGCTCAATCCGCCCATCGATCACCTCTAAAAACCCGAGATTAGGGTCAAGAAGACCGCAATCGTCTTCAATTATAAAGCCATCATTATTCTCAAATCCACTTCCTTTTTCAATATTCAAAATTATGCAATCCGATTCCAAGTCGTGCAATTAAGGCCATCAATTCATGTTTATGTAAAGAACCAAAGCTCATGCGATGTCAAAGCCACTACATCCCTCTAATCGTGTTCAAAGAAGTATCAAAACTAGGTAATCGTTCCAAGAGATCGTGTCGTCAAGTCTCTCAAACTATTTTCTCATCATCAAACAAATAGATTTAGAGGGATTCTTCATTCCATTTGGTAAATTAAATCGTGCACTCATTTTTCGAATTACTGCGAAGTTGTTGATTCCATCAGTCAAATCTTTCTCTCGACTCTTGATGTGATCGTTTTCCTAGAACGCCGAGCTGGGAATGCAAGTCATGTGTATGGGAGCGACTTTTCGATCTTGAGAAGCTACAATGAGCATTTTTCGATCTTCCTTTCTACGAGAAGACCGAGTTTTATGAAACTGTAGATTCAGATTTGACGAGTCTGCCGGCATACATGGAGATGTTTCATTGTTCGTGCATCTATTCTAGCAAGTGGTCTTCTCTATAGACCCTGAGGATTGAGTCGCACTAAAATGAATGCCTATGGGTATCAGTAAATGACAATAAGGGAAATCATTGTGTGATTTTTTTACCCAATTTTAAGCCATTGGATTGCAGGCCACATGAGTGAAAACCATTAATTCCAATTGGCAAAAGGATGATATTGGACATTTTTAGATAATCTAAGGACCGCATTGTATATTTGAAAATAGTTTAAGAAACACATTGAATAATTTCAAAATATAAAAATAACATTGCATGATCAATCGAAATTTAGGAATTGCTTGTCAATTTCGTTTGATCTTGCTATGCAACATTTCAAGCCTTCAAATCAACACGGGAGTTTAAACTCCCAAAAAGATAATACTTTTCTAAATATTATGAATAATTTATATTGATTTTATTTTTTATTCATATTAATCTATATGGGAAAATTTTCAAGTAAGGGCCCAAAATGAATATGTTTTCTCAAAACAGGTTCCAAAGTAGAACTTGTCACTAATAAAGGCCTGAAGTGTTCACTTAATAGGGGTGAGCATAGTTCAAGTGGGCAGTTCCTATTGTGTAATTAGGAACTGCTCACTAAACCTGTGGCCCGGTTCCTAAGTGGATCCACGGAACCGCCTCTTCAATTCCTAAAAATTTGCATTTATCAATTACTATTATGGTGAACCTAGTTTCTATGTGGGAAAAGGTAACTGCACGAGGGTCCTGCTTATCAAACATGTGCAATGAATGCTCTCCATTTGGACATTTGGTTCTATCTCTTGCTTATTATTTGACAGATGGCTAAATAGACTTTGAAGAACAATTTGTTTCAACTTAAACATGTAATCACAGCTTCAAGTGTTGTTCTGCAAATTCTTGTTTCAAATATCAGATTGAGTCAACCAAAATAGAATATATGCACAAATGCTCAGTAACTATGATTGGATGTTCTAAGAGATACATTTTTCAATAGGTAGTGGGGGATAGAAACAGATAGAGGCTCACATTGAGAAAAGCAAAATCAAAGTAGGAGATGTTAATCTTGACAGAGACATGCCCAATGAGTGAGGCGAGAAAGACTATAGTGTAAATGGTTGTAGCTTGATGTATGTTCTGTTTTGAGGACGGTGAGATAAGAGTAAGACCATAGGGCAAAGGGCAAAAAGCAAGTGAGAAAGACTCACTTTCACTGAAAGTGAGCTTGGAACTGGGAATTTTGGGTGGTTTAGGAAGTTTCCAATTTCTTTTGAACACCCTAATCACTAGGACGTGAATGATAACCATTATATTTCTATTGCATAAATGAGTTTCTGGGCAGAGAAACATATTTGACAACAATGTAAAATTTATGTTCCCAAAATAAAAATTCTTTTGATAACAAAATAAAATTTCTACGGGAAAAGTACACCTCAAGTGCCAAAACTTGTGTACGGCGTGCACTTTAGTGTCAAAACTTTCAAAACGTTCACTTTAGTGCCAAGTTTGGAGAAAATCGTGCATTTCAATGCTAATTCGGCCAAAATCCGGCCAAATGAATTACGTGGATTTTCAATTTGTTTTGTTTTCTTATGTGGCAAATTTTCAAAAGTAGTTGCCATGGTGGAGGGGGAGAAAAGGCTCTGGTGCAGCCATGTCAGCAACAATATCCATCGTTGGTCTCAAGAAATGAAAAACGACGTCGCTCGATCGCCGTCGTTGATCTCCGGTCCACCATTGCTTGCTCCTCGTCGTTGCTCCCTCACTGGCCACAATTGCTCACTCGTCGTCGTTCCTTGCTCGCTGCCTTTACTCACTCGCAACCGTTCCTCGCTCGCCATCGTCGGTTGCTCTCCGCCATCCCTCGCTCGTCACCGTCACTCGCACACCCCGTCGCTCGCATGCCATCGCTCTCACACCGCCGTCGCTCACACACCATTGCTCGCAAGCCGCCATCGCTCGTACGTCGTCGTTGCTGGCAAGTCGCCGTCACTTGGGGTTAGGGTTTGTAATTTGGTGTTAAATTTGGGGATTTAGGGTTTGTAATTTGGGGATTTAGGGTTAGGGTTTGTAATTTGGAGATTTAGGGTTTATGCTTGGATGGATTTAGCTTCAACGACGTCGTTTGCTCTTTAAATTTTTAAATCAGCCTCCGGCGAGCCACGTCGTCTTCCACATAGGCTTTCCGGCGAGCCACGTATGCTTCAGATGGAACTTGGCACTGAAGTGAACGATTTTCAAAAAACTTGGCACTAAAGTGAACGTTTTGAAAGTTTTTGCACTAAAGTGCACGCTGTACACAAGTTTTGGCACTTGAGGTGTACTTTTCCCAATTTCTACAAATGCCAGCTAGTGAAAGAGAGGGATTGGTTGCGATGGGGGGACAAGAATACCATATTCTTTCATGCAACAACTATCCAAAGAAGGCAAAGAAATAGAATCTCTATATTGAAAGTAATAGGGTAGGAAGTGTGGATTAAAAATTCTTCTATTTTAAAGGAAATGACCCAAGAATTTTTTACTGACTTATATACTACAATGGGTCCCATAAACTTCGATCCGGTGTTAAATCAATGTCTCCCAACGGTACCAAGTGAAATGAATGTCGATTTATCAGCGAACATAACCTTCGAAGAAGTCCCAAAAGCAGCTTTCGAGATGGGGGCTAAAAAGGCCCCAGGGCCTAATGGGCTGAATGGTCTCTTTTACCAGAGAAACTAGGAGAATATAAAAATGGAAGTATTCGAGGAGGTCAGAAAGTTCTTCGCAAATGGTGTCATAAACCCCAAGCTAAATGCAACACATATTACCCTTATCCAAAAAGTGAAAAATCCATAAAGACTAAACCAATTCAGACCTATAAGCCTATGTAACTTTGCCTATAAGATTATATCCAAGGTCTTAGCGAATAGGTTAAAGAGGTGGCTGCCTGAAATTATAGCTAAAGAACAAAGTGCTTTTGTCCGAGGACGACAAATCCAAGATAACATCCTCATTGTCCAAGAAATTTTGCACCAAATGAGAGTTAGAAAGAGGAAAAATAAATTCTAAGTGATCGCCAAGCTCGACATGAAAAAGGCCTATGATGGGGTTGAATGGGATTTCTTAGAAGCATGTTTCCTAAGGATGGGCTTTTGTTAAATATGGGTGGATAGAGTAATGACTTGTATGAGAACAACATCCTTGAGTGTAAAATTCAATGGCGAACCCCTCCCCTACTTCAAACCTCACGGGTCTTAGATAAGGAGACCCTATATCCTCGTATCTATTTATTCTCATGGCAAACACTCTCTCATCGCCGATGAAAAGGCTGTGCACGAAGGGACTATCAGAGGCATTAAAATCTATTGCAATGCCCTACACTTTCACACTTGCTATTTGCTGACAACTCTATTTTCTTTATGAGTAGGAAACTGGTGGAATGCCAAATTTAGCAATGATTCTAAACCAATATTGTCATGCCACGGGACAAGAGATAAGCCTCAACAAGTCTGGAATTTTTATGGGGCCAAATTGTTCATATCAACTCTAGGACAACCTTGCAAATGCACTCAAAGTGTCGATAATGGGGAAAACAGGGAGTATTTGGGAATGCCATTGGATTGGGGAGACACAAAAAAAATAGATGTTTTCGTGGATTAATGCCGGAGTTGATACGAAACTCGAAGGTTGGAAGGAAAGCCTGTTTTCAAAGGTTGGGAAAGAAACTTTGATCAAAGCTGTTGTTCAAGGCAATCCCCAATACGCCATATCTATTTTTAAAGTCCCATCTCTATTTGCAAATCTATAGAAAGAAGAATATCCCACTTCTGGTGGAAAAATAGCGAGTCTAAAGCTGGATTGCATTGGCGATGATGGGAGCTTTTAAAAACTAGGAAAGATGCCAGGGGTTTAGGCTTCAAGGATATGGCAACTTTCAATAAGGCACTACTTGGTAAGCAAGCTTGGAGACTAGCCCAGAATAAAGATTCCTTATGGAGTAAAATCCTAAAAGGAGTCTACTTTCCTAATAGAAGTTTCCTTCAAGCAGAGGTTCTAGATCTTCATGGGGGTAGCAGAGTATTCTATATGGTAGGGAGATGATCTCGGGACTAGAAAGGTGGACTATCGGTAATGGAAAATCAGTAAATATAAGGGAGGATCGCTCGCTGGAACTTGGAATGATGAATAGCCCGGCAGACAAACACGACCCGCTGATAGTGTCTGAATTGATTTTAACGGAAAAAGTAGAATGGAATTCATGTGAGGTTAATCAGCTTTTTAACGAAGATACTGCATCAGCAATCCTTTCAATTCCCTTAAATGCTTCTCTTAGCGAGGACAAGCTAATATGGACTAAAACCCAGCCAGGGACCTATTTTGTGAAAGCTGCTTACAATACATCTAGAGAGCACGAAGCTAAATAGAGCAAGAATGAAGCCTCGACCTCCTTCTACCATTCTCAAAAACTATGGAACGAAATTTGGAGAGCAAATATCCCCCCAAAGGTGAGAATTTTCTATGGAGCTCAGCTCAAGATGCCCTACCATCCGGAGAGAACCTACACAGGCGTAACATCATCTCCCACCCCATGCGTCCTATTTGCAAGCAGCATGTAGAAACAACAGAACACATATTGCTATTATGCCCTTGGACCCAATAGATCTGGGAACAATAGTTCAGCAACACTTTGTGCAACCTTTACCTTCATATGGACGCCTGGCTCCAAGCAAGAATTGAAGACCCAAACTCCTTGGCTTCCTTTGACTTCATCGTGTGTCTCCTCTGGACCATTTGGAAGACAAGGAACAATTTTGTGTTAGAGGATCGATACCGCGAGCAGAAACCATATATGTGAGGCAAAGACTCATATGGAAAACTTCTACAAGTGGTGCCCTAAAGATCGAAGCTTGATCGCTAACTGACAATCCTTACCTCACAATTGGAAACCCCCAGCCAGATCTAAACTGAAGCTCAATATAGATGCGTCAGTTGGAGGCGGGATGGCTGAAGGAGCGCTGACCGGTGTGCTTCGCAACTCCAGTGGGCTTCTTCTTGATGGATTTGCTTAAAAAAATCAGAGATTACAAACCCTTGGTCGCTGAAGCCAAGGCTCTGGTCGCTGGTCTTCATTTTCTTACAGCAAAGGAGGAGATAAGTGTGTGGAAGCTTCTGATGTCCATGGAGTTAGATTCTCTTGAAGTCATCCGTGCGGTCAACGGCTCCCCTGAGCAGTACTGAGAAGTTGAGTGTTTAATCCGTGAAGCCCAACTCATCCTGGCCCAATTTCAAAACATCTTTGTGGTCCACTGCCTAAGAGAAACTAATAGCAAGCAGATTGGGTTGCTAAAACGCACCGATCCAATTGCTTATTGGCCTGTTGGGCCTCTTCCCCACCCAACCCTCTTAGGAGTTACTTTGTACTGATGCCCCTAGATTGAGCCTTTATGTAAGAACTTTTAAGAGTTAGTTCTGCAAGTGATTTTCTGACCCAAAAAAAAAAAAATAGAGGGATTGAACGATGCGAAGAATCTTATTTCTATTATATTCCAAAATTATAAAATTTCCAATTCTCATTTCTATTCCAAAACTCATTTCTTGGTTAAAAAATTTGCCTCGAAAATAGAAAAATAAAATTATTTTACCAAACATATTTTTGTTTCAAACTGTTTTCAAAAATAGAAAAATAAAAAAAGTAAAGAAATAGACAAACAGAATGGCTATCGTACACGCCATTATTCTCAAATGAGGGCCTAGCTTATAGGTCGACCAAATTTTCACTGGCCGGCGAGTATGTGTCTCTCACATGTTACTTTCCATTCTAGAGTCGGGAGCATTTACATCCGCAATCACCTTTTTTCTTTCTTTTTTCTTTTTTCCTTTTTACCCGTTCATCTTCTTCTTCTTTTGGTTCCTCACCATGGGAACCGGTGCTTCATCTTCTTCTTCCTCACTTTTGCTTCACCTTGGTACAGTTGGGGCATCCTCATGTGCTTTCGCAAACAACATCGCAGTCCCTTCGTCCAGCTCATCCTCACACATACTCTATCTGATCCGACCCTAGCGATTCATGTTCATTCGTCGAAACATTGCCACACTTGCAACAAATCCACCCCAGCACCCAGAAATTTCCCATTGATAGAAAGACTGATGACAGGCCTATTTTCATTGAAAATAAAAAAAAAAATCGTAGCCGCGAAGTGCTGATCAAAACCATTCGAAGCCTGTCATACTACACGCGCTGGGGTGGGACTCTGTGAACACAAGAGGGAACACTTGGTCGGGGAATAGAACCCTACCCCCCGACCCTCGGCACCAGCAAGAGCAGATAGTAGTTGAATCAAACAATGACATTGATAAATATGCACTTTTTTTTTTATGACCGCGGTTTCTGCGCGGCCAGCGAGCTTGCGCCGAACCAGTGGTAAAGCATGGACTAGTTCTCAGGGAGGTCGCAGGACCCCCCACCACGGCACTCCGGGTAGACACCGGTGTTAGCGCGAACACCGCCTAGCCACGGTCTAAACGCGTGACCACCAGGTCACAAACACTTTTACCAACTAGGCCACCAGCAGTGGGGTGATAAATATGCACTTTTATCTTCTCTACGGTGCATTTATTTCTAGGATATTTAAATGCGTCTTCCCTTCCATGATTGTTTGTGTAATTGGGATTTATACGTAGAATACTAATAAAATTAGATCTTAATACATAGATAGCTTTGCTTTGGAAGATGCTTAATCAGATGTTTACATTTAATTCGGAAAGTTGGCATTAACACATACCTTTAATATAGGATAGGTGATAAGGTGTCAGGATATGGAAAAATAACCGTAAGTGGCCTGCCTTCAAATTAATATAACTTCATATGCATTTTATTTACCCCGCTTCTCGTTACATTCCCTTTGACCAAATAAATTGCTATGTCACGTTACTAGTATGCATGATGATTTCGAGGATCAGGGTATTTATTTGGGGATTTTGTTGCCGATTTAGGGATTTTTGTGGCTTCAGTTCATTGACCGTTAAGTTTCGCAAAACAACGTTGTTTTTTAAGCAAAAGCTGGCATCGTTTCATTAAGCATTTTCAAGTCAGATTGCCGGCTATGCCTTATAGGACAACTGGCAATGATAGGATCCCATTGGATAAAAATTGATCAAAAGAACTATATATGAATTTGACGCAAAGGTTTAGGGCTACAGTTGAAAAACTAAAAGATTATATGCATGGAATGCATACAATTGGTAATATTTCCAACTCGATTCAAAGATCTTGACATAACATGCATGTTCATTTGTTTTCATGTTGTTTTAGCTAAAATAAATGTAAACTTAGGAGTTCATTAGTTCGAAGATACTTCCTTGGTAACGTTCTATTAAAATTTAAGCAGGCTCTTCGAATTCATCTATTTGTAATAAGGGGGTGCAATAGTGTCGAAAATGAATTCCAACTTCTTCTTCTTCTTTTTAAAGTTTAGTTCAGAGCTACATAATTGTGAAGTGGATAAACTTTTATTTTGGTTGAGTTTCAAAATTTTCCATTCGGAACCCTCCACTAATCAAAGCTAATGCTTGATTATTAATGAAGGGTGGAGGCCATTTTTAGATGATTATGAGGTTTCCAATTGGAAAATATAGGAAATGAGTATTTTTGAATACTTGCAGTAGGCTCTGACAAAAAAAAAGGATTACAGTAGGCTCGTGAATCTCCCCGAATGCTAAAAATGGGAGTCCCAAAATCTGATAAGAGTCAATTAATCTTAAAGACAACTTAATCTGTTTTGTTTCACGAAAAAAAAAATAAGCAATTTGAAAAATTTTCCGAAAAGGATTGCTTATATTGTTTAGAAAAATTAGTTAACAAAAAAATATTCATCGCGATAACAATATATGCCTAACAATTTTTGTAGATGATAAAAAAAAAATTCCATTTACTCTTTTTAATTTTTATTTTTTTCAAATAGTCATTTCCAAGAAATAAATGGAGCCTAAATTTTAAAATTAAAAGGAGGGTGTCTTCACTTGTACAAGACTTTTGGGAAATCCGCCGTGCAAAGTGCAATGCTTCCTTCCAAAAAAAAAAAGTGCAATCGATCTTAAATTTTTCAAAAGGTATTAATAATTGACTGTATGCATTAAAACTTGATTGTGGATGATGTGTTCATCTATCACTGCACTGTTTAAAATCTCAGCTGTCCGATCTGCACTCTTCCTACACGCACTTCGGTTCTCCCCTTCTTGTTCCTCCACTCATTCTCTCACTTTTGTTGCCCCTCTCGCAACAAGTTTTTAGGGCCCGCCTTACTCTTACACGCAAGTTTGGTGTGTGCACTCAACGTCTCCACTCGGACCTTCTCCACGGCCCACGAATTCCTTCTCACCCTCCTCCAAGTCCAAAGATAAAATGAAATAACATAAATATTTTGTGAGACTTGAGTGAATCAGAAATAAAAATAAGAAATTATAATAAAAAATGCCGAAATATAAAAAAAATCAGGTATCCGAGACAATAAATTAAGAAATAATATATTAATAGTAAATGTTGGAAAAAAAAAAGAAAAAAAAATAAAAAAAAAATAAAGAAATAAAATATAAATAAATTAGTAGAAAAAAAGAAAAGACAAAAAAAAAAACAAAACAAAAAAAGAAATATAATAAAAGTAGAATAAAATTTAATAATTAATAAAAAAAATATTGGTAAAAAAAAAATATTATAAAAAAATTAAAAAAGAAAAAAAGAAAAACAAGAAAAGAATCAGAAAAATGGTGAAATTAATATTAATTTATTTGTAAAAATTTATTTAAAATGAAACAAACAAAAACAAAAAAAAAAAAAAAGTATTTAGAAAAAAAATATTTATATATAATTATAAAAATTTTTTATAATTATGATAAAGATTAAAGAAGATATTGGATAATTGATTTAAATTTGAGAAATTGATAAATTTTTCATGAGCAATATGGAAAAAATATTTAAAAGAAAAAAAGCAAGATAAAAAATTAGAAAAAATAAAAAATAAAATTTTTTGATGAAGTGAATATTTGTAAGATTGAATATAAATTTTAAATATATATTAAATAAAAAAAAAAAAATATAAATAAAGCATATAAAATTAAAAATAAAAAAAAATTTTGAATATCTATGTTGAAAAATTCTATAATGAAACCTATGAAATATTGTATATGATTAATTGAATAATTTTTTTGAATAACTTGATATCACATTGAATTGAATTGAAAATGTAAATAGATATGGGAAATAAGCAAAATAAAGAAAAAATAAAAAAAAAAATGTGGAAAATTAAAAAATCCAGAAATGAATTCTCGAAAAGTTGGTAAAAAAGTTAATTATGAGGAAGTTGTAATAAAAAATAAGCAAAAAACCGAAAAACATTTTAAAAAGAATTAAAAAAAAAACATAAATAATGGAAAAAACTTACATGATATTGATGGATAAAAGACAAAAAACCTGAAAAAAAGTATTAATATAATATTATTAAAAGTAATAAATATTTAAAATAATATTATAAATGGAAAAAAACAGTATTATAATAAGATAAAAAGTAATTAATTAGAAAAAACAATATTTTAAATGGAATTAAAACTATCTAAAAAAAAAAAATAAAACCGAAGATCGAAATAATAATGAAGATATAAATATAAAATTAATGAATATAAATATAAATGCTAAAGAAATAATTATATTTAAAAAATTTGATCTATTAATAATATTATGTAGAGATAACGGATAATTTAATCCGAATATAATTTGGTTTAAAAATGTGATAAAAAAAAAAAAAAAAATATACAACAACAAAAAAATTAAATAAAAATAACAAAAAGGAAAAACAAACCAAATAAAAAAGAAAAATAGCACATTAAAAATAATTCCCCGCGAAAAATCGAAAAATCAAAAATGTGCACAAAAAAGCCGAATTATAAATGGAAAAAGCAAAAACAAACAGAAAAATAACAAAATAAAATATCGAAAACCGAAAAAAACAACGACATACAAAAAATGGAAAGCAAAAAAAAAGTTTGTGGAAATAAAATAAAATAATGTTTTTGTGAAAAGATAATGACTCCGTCGCATACCAAACAATCTATATATTATTAATTTAACTTTTAAGTTATTTAAGTATTGTTTTGAATGAACGAAAAAAAAAAGTAAAACTTTAAAAATAAATGCAATCAATATACAAACAAAAAAAAAAACAAAAAATACGAATCAAAAAAATAAAAAAAAAGAACAAGAAAAAATAACTTTTTTGTAAAAAAAAAAACTGAAAAATATTCCCCATGGAAAAAAAAGGAAAAGAAAAAAAGAAAAAATGAATGGCAAAAAACACACACTAAGACATATTTGGAAAAAAGGAAAAAAAAAAAAGGAACAATAATATATAAATAAAAAAAAAAAAGAAAAATTACATGCTGAAATAAAGGGGTACTAGGTTGCTCCGACGAAATGGAGAACTATAAAAAAACACAATTGTTTTGCATTAGAGACTACTCACCCCACACACCCATCCTACCCCTGTGTTTGATGCTGTAAAGAAAAAGAAAAAAAGAAAAAAAAGGAAAAAAAAAGAAAGAAAAACAGACCTACATGTAAAAACAAAAGAGAAACGTAATTTTCTTTTGTTTGTGAAAAGATGAAAAGTGAGAGGATTTTCAAAAAATATTTTGGAAAACATTATTGATGGAAAAGAGACTAACACTTCCTCATACCTCATAAAGAATAACAAGAAGCCTCTTTCGCTCTGATTATAATCTCCCAACCAAAACCAACCAGACCTTTTTCTTCCCTCTTCCTCATTTTCCTTCGTCACTCCATTTATGTTTGTAAAGTTGTTATGCGTTCCTGAAATCACTGACTGCATGTTGGACCTGCGAACAACTCTTTCCCCACCGCCGGCGACGGCCGCCGACGTGAGCCGCCCGTTGGATTTTATTCGCCGCCTTTTTTTTTTTTTTTTCGGCTTCTTCAGAGAAAATTTCTAGTGATGGGAAAAAATAGACAAGCAGGAGGACGAGTGTTTGAAGACGTTAGGGGCAAGTGGAATGAAGTTT
>JAGVVM010009203.1:0-18508 GCA_019149425.1 Psidium friedrichsthalianum
GGTGGATTTGGAGATCGTGGGTGTGAAGAGAATGATAATTGGCTGCTTAAGTATGCAAGAGACAATAGGTGTCCCTTATTCTTGGGGATTTGTTTGGGCAGCCAAAGGTTCTGTTATTGAGTTTTGGCCAGGATCTGTAGTACCTTAAATTAAGCCTTGATCAGTCCCTTCTGTGTTTGCATATTGATTTTTACTATTATTGTCTGCTATAAGGTTTTTAGGCTTCGGTGGATACAGCAACAGAGCAACGAGTTTGATGCTGAGAACAGCCAAATCCAGTCGAAATTTTCATGCTGAGTGTGGTGTTATATGGTTCCAATATTTTCATTCTCACGATCGATTGTATGTGCAGCGGTGTGCTTATATGGTCTAAGGTCCTAATATGCAATTCTTGCATGCAAGGGATCAAGAAACGCACATGGGAAGAGTACCGGATGGAAATTGGTTGCCGAAGAACATTGTTCTCAGACACCAGATTGCATCACATCACAACTGGTGAGTTGTTGGATACATCTTCCGTTGGTTTTTTGTCTAGTGTACTTGTTTGACCCATTTGTGCCGTTAAGTTTAAACCGTGGAACTATTTGTGCTCTTGAATGTGCGGGGGGATTTGGGCACCTGAGTGAGTTTACGGGGAGGAAAAAGATTACGCATTCTGTGCTAGTACATCCAGAGAATATTTCTTATGGGTCACTTGAGTTGTGAAGTCTTAGACAGTGATGTTTCATTTCTAGAAGCGGAGGCAAGGGATTGATGCAGGTAAGAAGATATTTGCTCTCGGTAGGTGGATGGTCTATATCCAGAGTGCCCTTGGTAGATTAGAGGGTTTTGGCCTTCTAGTGATTTGAAGTATGGGTGGGAAAGGTTACAGTTGATTTATTTGAAGCTTATTGATGTTATAAAATGGAACCATTATATTCTCATGGTTTCGAGGCAATTTTTGACTTGCTTATATTATCAGGTAGGTTGGCAAGACATCAGAATATGTTTGCTGACGACACCGGCATAGATTGAGGTTAAGCTGTAGCTACTTTTGCTGTTTGCACTGGATTGAAGTGTCATCAAGATAATAAGAGTTACTTCTTTGCATATCCTGAGATAATGCAGTAAAGCCTGAAGTGATTGAATTCGTTGAAGACGCTGGCCTTCAAGCTTTGGTCGTGGGAAGTTGGATGAAACAGGGTAGAGACGTGAGGTAGGGGTTTCCTGCCAAATGCTATTTTGGTTGAACTACATCTTGAGCTCTAAGACTTGGCCGTGGTTTGTGTGAATGACGATATGTATTCATTTTGTGTTAGGACCTCAGGGATTTTGACACGTAAGAATCTCAATATATTCTTCCCGGGGAGTACCTCTTGAAATATGAGAGTGGGATTGGTCAGAAACTTTGGTGCTTGGAACAGACCATAAACTGAAGGTGATTATACTTTGTTTGGTTTGCTGCGAGATGTTTGGAGCGTCCAACTCATCATTTTATGTAGGTGTCGGCAGTTCTCACCCGGGGGGGAAGTTTACGTCTCGTAACATGGAGGAGCCTCGAGGCTCTATTGTCTAGGTATCTTGAGATGAGCAAGCTTTTTAGATAGCATCAGGACCATCACATACAACTCACCTTATATCCCCCACTAGTTGGCTCGGCATCAATCAACATGAAGCGAAACATGAACAGTTACTAAAATAAAAGCAAAGCCCATGGAGGTGACACGGAGGCCGGAAAACTAAAATAGAATATACTAAAAATAAATGATAAAAATAGAAAAGACTAAACGGGGTTACTCTGGATATATAAAATCCCCGTGCCCTTATAATGCGAATGGTTTTCCTCCACTCTGTTTCTAAGACAGACCATACTCAATCTATTTTTCACAGTCCATTAAATCTTAGTCGTTTACCTACCTCTCCCAAGTAAGTTTCAGTATACCTCTCCTTTCTTCATATCGTGTTCTTGGTAACACACTTCTTTTCTTACCGGGAGTATCTAGGGGTCTACGAAGAATATGTCCAAACCAGCTCCAATCTTTGTTCTCTCATCTTCTCTAGCCACCAGTCTATTATTTCAACTTTGTTGTCGAATATCGTCCATTTCTTATCCATTATCCATCCTTGTATGCTCACACATCCACCTTTAACAGTCCTCATTTCCCGCTATCCCCATTTTAGCTCTGTGCGTCTTGTACTGGCCAACAGGTCATCTCCGTATAGCATTGTCAGTTCTTATTACTGTTCGATAAAATTTTTTCGGCCGTTACCTAAGAGATATTTTGCGACATCACGAACAAAGAACCATGATGGCACTGCGCTTTTCATCCAAATCTACTCTAATTCTATGGCTAACTTCCTCAATTAATCTCTCCCTTACTGCAAAATTGATCCCAAATATCTGAAAGTATCTTTCTAGTATCTTTGTTTTCAATGCATATCCACAGATTCTTGATCATCTCCTCTTTCGTGGTCGAACTCCACATTTCATGTATTCCGTCTTACTCTGATTTAACGTAAATCCTTTGGAACTCTAGCATGTTTCTCCATAGTTCTAATTTAGCACTAACCTCATCCAAGCCCTATTCTCATTAATAAGCACAATATCATCTGCGAACAACATACACCATGGCGCCTTGTCCTTGATATTTTTGTTAGCTCATCTATATTAGTGCAAAAAGAATAAGGACAACACCAAACTTTGATGTAACCAACTGTGATTGGAATAACTTGACAGTGCCTTACAAGAAAGCTTTCACATATGTATTAAACACCATCATACATATCCTTGATTGCCTGCTACATACTTTAGGGTACTTTTTTTCTTCTTTAAGAATCCACTACAAAACTTTCTTGGAATCCTATATCATTCGCCTTCCTCAAGGTCAATAACCTATATGTATGCTCCTTCTTCTTTTCTCGATATCTCTGCATCAATTGTCGTTTAAAAAGATACCCTCCATGGTAGTACTTCCTTAGCATAAATCCAAATTGATTTATAGACACCGTTGGTTTTCCTATCTCAAACGAGGCTCAATAATTCTTTCCACAAAAAAAATCATTGTTTACTGAACTACAAATGAAGAATCAGGACCCATAGCTGTGTCTACTTACTTACATGCTAAGATTTCTTTTTTTTTGCGGATAGGTTCAAGGTTCATCTGTTTCCCTAGCAGCATACAGGTTATGCGTGCGCTTGCCATTCATAGTATTTCCACAAGAAATTCTAGGAATTCCTGAGCAATAAATTGAATTATTAGCACTTAATGCACTTTTCCTATGTTTGTTGGTTTGTATTTCTTATTTGGCTTAATTTTTATTGAATAATTGACTTGGCTTTAATCTGGTTTTATGTGTTTGTTTACTTATATAATACTTTTTTAATCATCCAATTATCTATTTTCCTTTAGCATTTTCTATTCTTTCTACGAGGCTTCTCATTAAGAAAGTAATAAAAGAAGTGGACTTGAGACTTCGTTATTAGTAAGAGCCATAGCAAAATGGGGAGAACCACCTGAATAGTCTCTCAAGTATATTTTTTTATTTTTTGAAAGCTGAACCGTCTGGTTTTTTTCTGCAGGTTTTGAATCGGATAATATTTTATGCATGTTTCCTAGTGGTTTGTTGGGACAACACATCTTTACTTATGTTACTCTGTGATTCAGGATTTATCTTGGCGGCAACTGGGCAGTTGAAAGCATATCTTGCCGCATCAAAATGGGATTGATCTGTTGTCCCCATTCCTAAACTCTTTACGGGTAGGCATTGGTAAAATGGTCGAGGTATTTACCATATAGAAGAAAATTGCGGCTTTGTCCGGTTGAAAAATTGGGCTTTGTAGTCATGCATGCGTCTCTTTGGCTAAGGTTAAGATTTTGTTTGGTCATGCAAATTGTAGCTGAACCTCACATTCTTTGCGTCTGCTTAATTGCTTCTTGTAGTAACACTGGCCTGAATGAGCACATCTTTTGGGTGCTGTGAGAATGGCTTTCTAACTGTTAAATGGGTTGTGGTGTTTGCATTCATCTTGGATATTCCTTAGTCCCTCTCTAACCCTTACATGGGTTGGGTATTTGCATTCGCCTTGAATATTCCTTAGTAAATTGTCATTATTTAGAACTTGACGGCAAATTGATTTCGGACAAATTTTGGCTTGATTTAGATCCCAAAATTTCATAAAAGATGTGTGGAACTGAACTGTTTTGCCTGCTCTGCTCACTGTGTTCTTTTGCCCAAAAATATTCGTTCTTTGCTAATGTTGCATCTCTTTTCATAGAATTTCTAAACCTTTGTCTCGTCCTTGATAGGATGTCAGAGACAATACCTCGTTGTGGATTTCGGCTTCAATGGTTCGTGGACCGGACATTTTTCTTTCTTGATGATGTAGCACCAAACATCAAGGAAAAATTCAATCCACAATTTTGTAGCTCAAACTGGCGGAAACGTAGTTAGACTCTGTGAGTTGGTCACATCAAAGTGCTCCACAGTTGCTTCAACTGGGTTCTCGGCCCAGATGTTATGGATGAGAAGTGTTTTTACCACTTCCCCACTTTTTCTTTTGTATTAGTGAGGAGATTAGACATTTTGAAATTCAGTGGATGCTAAAATGCTGTGACTTCGTTCCATCAACTATCTTTCTCCTGTTGTTATGCACGGTGCTTTAGCACTTCTGCATAATTTGTGGGAATGGAAGAGAAAAGAATGGCCAGAACCTCGGTAGTATGTGGATTTTGTTGGAGCAATGCGGAGTGATGCTTGTTTTTAAATCCAGTCAATTAGAGTTAGGAACATCACAGAGGCATTGCTGTGTATGCAAGTCCATGTGAGCCTCAACTTCTTTTCCTGGCAAACTGCGTCTTTGATGCATTTTCCGTTTTCTTATCAGGTGTTGATTCCTTGTGTAACATTTCTATTCTGTGTTCTCACACACATTCATATCAGATCATTGCCCGAGTATTGAACTTCTGATCCGCAATCGAATGGGCCTCGGATATTTTTTCACTACCAAATTCCTTATGATGCGTTCTACGTAATTGATGAAGTGAAATTCCTTGGACAGAGTAAAGTTGGACAGAGTAAAGTTGGAAAAAATTAAAAAAAATCAATCTAAAACCAATACAAATTCTGTACCAATAATTAATAATTTTTTTTTTTTTCGTTTCGGTCCAAAATTATTTGAATTTTGTCCAATTTAGTCTTTGCGGCCCAACTATTCTGGGGATAATAGTTTCATTATCTATAATAGTTTATTTTTTTTTAATTTTTTCCCCTATCTCCTCTCCTGTTTTTCTTCTTCCTTTAGCCATGGTCAGAGGCGACGGTTGGCAAGGGCGAGCCTCGTCGTCGCCAGGTGAGGCTTGCCTCGTCGTGGTTGTGTGAGGCCAAGCCTCACGAGCCTAGATTTGGCGAGGCTCGGGACTTGCCCGGTTTGCTAGTACCAGATGCCCGAGTATCAATGACTCATTGTGAGGGAGAGATAGGAGGACGATGACGGCGAAGGCGGAGGAGGAGAGGGAAGGGACATTTGGATTAGCTTCCCAATCACGAGACAAAACAGTTCAAGCCCAATTGTTCGAAATCATTGTCATTTTCATTCTTCACCATCGCTGGACAGAGGAAGGAGAAGACGGAAGAAAAAGAAAAGAATAAAGAAGAAGAAAATGTAAACGAAATATAAAAATATAAAATATTCAAAAAAATTACTAAAATATTATATCGTCGGAGGGCCGGTGTCGGCCAGCGTTAGGATAGATTAAATTGACATAATTGCAAAAGGTTTAAGACTAAATCGGTATAATTGTAATATATTTAAGATTTCTTTTGGTAATTCTCCTGGTGGAGTTAATACATAGGGGAAGTCTCATTACTCATGTCGTGGGAGAAAAAATGTAACACAGCTCGTGAAAAATGTACGAAAGCCAGAGGGATTTCTTAGTAAGTTGGCGACGGCATGTACATGTTGCGTCGAAGCGGTATTGCACTGAAGCCGGTAGAACCTTTCATTTTGATGACATGATTGGATCGCCGCAAAGTTACAGAATTTTAATACATAAATAGATATGACGAATTCGTGAATATCATCATATCAGCATGACGCGACATCATCGATGCATGACGTTTGTTCTGGACAGTTTATACACGATTAAACGATGGTAAGAAAATTGGGGTGCGGAGCGGAAATGATTGATGGACTACGGAGACTGAGGACTACGATTCAGCTCGTGGCTCTGTTGAGCATCTCGGTGTACTGTAAGTCCGAAATTTGCCTCTGCAGCTTCATCTGCTCATAGAACTTCGCTATGAACTCCTCTGCTCTCTCATCAATCCCTTCTTCTTCGGATGATTCCCGCGCCCTTCCGTCGTACACGCATTCTCCTCCGTCTCCATCGGCAACCAAGCTCTTCCTCTCCCAGTCGCATTCGCCACCGTCCTCGCCGTCGCCGAAGCCGTTGTTGAAATCGACGTCTGGGTTGATGCAGGGGATGCGAGGGAGGCAAAAGTGGGATCCTCCGGGTCGGTGCATCTTGACGCGGAAGACCGGAGTCTCATCGAACGAGAGCTGGCGCTCCCCATAGTGGATTCGACCTCGAGGCATGGAGCTGCAGTAGCCGAGGTGGCCACCGCCGATGCTCTTGAGGAATCCGGTCACGGCGAGCCGGAACTTGACCGCGAGGTGCCGCCTGAACGCGCCGCCTCTCCTCGCACCCAGCAGCGCGAGGTGGAGCACGTCCCAAGCATTGCGGGCAATGCCGGAGTCCCTCCTCACCATTTTCGGACAGGTCTGAGTTGTAGCGACTGAGTCGACTCGCTAGACGAGACAGCGGTGTCCAGCTTGCTTGATCTCTCACTTTGGAAATGTCCGTATGAGATGCTGTTGTTATATAATGCGTGCGAAGAGGAAGCGGACACGGCGTTACGCGGATTAACAAAAGCTGGAGCTTACCTTTACTAAGCTTCCCATGTTTTTCCTTATGGTGGACCCCATCCCTTGAGTTACCTTGACTGTTCTTACATCTATTTCGCGTGGTTTTCAGGAGATTCAGGGTGATCAGTTTTCGATTCAGTATGATTTTTAATATTTTGAAATTAAGAACCGGATCGGACCGGATTGATCAGCCTAGTCCGGTTCCCAGACGATTCCATTGAACTGAAAATATGTCAAAAAAAAAAAAATACACCAACTGTTTCCTCCATTTTCTGCACACACGCATTTCCTCGCCCCCAACCCAGCCTTCTTCTCCTTTGTTCCTTACCACCCAGTCTGACCCACTTCCACCTACCTCTCTTTTCCTCCCAAGCTTCATATCATCATCTCATATCATCAATGAGTTTGGATTTTGAAATTTGATTATATTTTCTAAAACATAGGAGGAAAAGGACAAATTGTATAAACGGCCTGAGAGCAGTATCCAATCAAAAACCGTCAAAAGATAGAAGCAAACCCTAAATAAGTAAACATTAAATTTATAGTTACTTTCAAAAAAATAAAAATAAAAATTTTGACCGTTTGGTCCGAGGCCCTTGGAACCGAGAATCGGACTGCCCAGTTACCGCTTTCAATTTTAAGAACCGCGAATTGGACCACCGCTCACTAAAATCGGGAACCAAACCACCGATCCGAGTCTAGTTCGGGCATTTCAGTTCGATCAGTCCGATTTGCTCACCCCTAAATCTAATTGAGTCGATTCAATTAATTTTAACCGAAAATTATTGACTTAAACATGTCAAATTTTTTGAAATTTTTTATTTTTATTTTTGTTGATGGTCGGCGAGGTCGACCCTCACCCAAGGAGGGCAGCCCTCACCTGGTGAAGCTCTGCTGTTGCTTGCCCAGGCGAGGGCAGCCCTTGTCTAAGGCCGGCAACCTCTGTCGACCATCAACGAGACCGATGATGGATGATGGAGGGAAAAAGAGAAAAAAAAAAAGGCCCAAAAAAAGCAAAGAAGGAAAACAGAGGAAAAGAAAAAAATAAACAAATGATTCGGAAGCAGCATTAGAATATTATTAAAATTGTGTATGTCAGCGCCGATCGGCATTCAGCAATTTTTGGCTAGCATTGGCCGAATGAAATCAATTGACAAAACGTAAAATGATTAAATACTCAGTTGTCAAATTTAAAATATTTAGATTAAATTGACAAAAGTATAATAAATTTGGGACTTTTTGAAAAAATTTCACCATCATTTGAATGCCACGGCTAATGTGACGGGTCGATCCTATCTCGTGCCCAGGATATGCACACACGGCCCTCGCACGGATCCATCGGTATCGACGTCATTCGAAGTCCGAGTGCATACCCGGAGGGATTCGGCTACGGTACAATCGCTGGATTGACCTTGTACATACATGTACAAAAGTAGACCCTCTTGGTCAAAGCTTCGTTGCTTGACTTTTGGCATGTCACTTATGTTTCCCACCTTAGCGTTCCCACTGAAACATCTTCCAAGCTTCCGATGCGGAACGTTCGGACTTGCTTCATATTCTGATTTTTTTTTTAAGCAATGTAAGATTAAGACGTGCACTGACATAGTATGGATTAAAAAACCTCCAACTTTAACGCATCAAAATTATATCCAAATTTTTTTTTATCGAATAAAAAATCCTCAACTTTTACTTTTATCCCAATTCTACAACATAATATCTCAAAAAAACCCTCAACTTTATCATCTGCCCATTATATCCAAAACATCATTTTGTCTTATTAAAAACTCCCGGACTTTTATTTTTGTCTCAATTCTTTCACCATCACTTAATTTTGCGCAACATTTTCACGTCGTTAATGAATTATAATTCAACAAAATCGACATGAAAAAAATTACAAACTTCTTTTTTGTTGTTTATTTCCCCTATATATTGCCCAAAGAAACAGAGCTACTCGATCATTTCGAATTCTCCTCAACACTCAACAACCCAATAAACGGCTAGATGCGGAGACCTGATTATTTAAACGAACAATCTCAAATCTCGCGTCCGTGAAATCTATTATTTTTGAATTTCGAAGATTCATTTATAAATTCGGCGAGAAAATTCGATTTTTTTTTTCTTGAGGACATCATCTTTCTCGTGTCGTGCGTGACCGGTGCGTCAAAAATAAAAGTATTTTTCGATTAAACACGATTAAAGGGTTCTAAAGACTCATTCACATAAAAGTGTTGTATGATTTTTTTTTCCCACGCGAATCAAATGGGTGGGGGAGAGCTCCACTGTCTTCAACAAAACATAGATTTGCGTGCAGCCTTTGACGGCCCTTTCCAGCGAAGGTTAAGAAAACAGCTGGACGTATCCAATTGGGATGGCGACCGGTGCCAACTTGTCCTTGTCCCTACAGATTTCCACTGTATTCTGCCCCAGAGATGCTGCTGGAAATCATTTGAGCTTTGTCTGAGCGGGCAACATAGGAAACTTTTTACGACACTATGGGCAAATCGATCCCGGCCACATGAAAGTCCGTGAAAGACCTTGCAAATCCCGCACACCGTTGACGACCGGCGTTATTGTCTATCCAAGGTGTACTGACTTAAAAGCAACATGCATGCGCTTCACGAGATATGAATGGGTAACGCTTAGTTTCAGAACTGAAAAATCCTTCTCATTGCCCTCAGCTTAGGACGCCGACGACCTCGATATTTGGGGTCAACACAGGGCATGATCTCGTTTAGAACATCATAGTAAAAGAATGCGTGCATCTTCCATGGCCACAAAAAAGAGCCAACCTCAATTAATCTAAGGCGAACGGAACGTGTGCTGCGAATGAGACGCGACCGAGCAACTCCGATGAACGTTTCGAACCTAGAATATGCCCTCTTTCGCACTTGATGATGTTGGGGGTGTGTAGTCTTGGGTTAATTAAATCGAATCAGAGCAATCACAATAAATAGAAAAGAACAACACACGAATTTACCCAGTTTTATTTCAGAACAGAGGTACATCCTGTAAAGGGATTCCATTAAAATATTTAGGTTTTTTAACCACAATCACTTGTTACAATGGTCGCTCATACGAGTATAATATATAAGAGTTATAATTGTCCCAAAAATCCTAATATACTCAAATCCTTTTGATCCTACAACAAACGAGCCAATTTAAACATAAGCCCATACTTCGATTTTCCTAAACTCACATAGGCATGCTCGAGTGAGAAATAAGGATTCTTGAAGTATTTGCCAACTCCAACATATAATTCATATTCTCCAACCATATAAAAGCATGTGGGTCCTACTATATATATATTTTCTCTTGTAATTGAGGGATGGAACGAGAGATGCGAGATGCTAATTATATTGGAATCCTTTGTTGGATGTATGTCTAATTTAAGGGTGAATCAGGATAAAATCTCGCGTCTCGATTTTTCTTTCTTACTATTTTACGTTTTACTTAGCTGTGATTGTCTATCGAATACTAATAGATGATACGAATAATCTGAGTACGTGGCCCGTGCTTAACCCGTCTGGAGCTTTTCTTGCTAAGCCGGGCCTAACCCCATGGGAGTTGCTGGTAACGTTTTAGTAGGCATAAGGACACCAGATTTGTCAAAAGTTTCATACGATATTTAATCCAGTACCAAAACTTTTCATGAGCTCAATTAAGAGCCCGATCGAAAAAAGAAAAAAAAAACGATTAGTTAAGTATCCCCTACAAAATAAATTCCGGCCAAAAGTGAACACACGTCACGGTTGTGCACGCAACCACGTAAGGACACACGCAAGATTGATTTGCAATTTTTTTTTGTGGAAGATGGAATTTGGTATATTAGTTTGCTTGATTATGCAAGCTGTTGCCAATTTCATTGGCTAATAATGGGGGGAGAGATAGAGAGAGAGAGAGAGAGAGAGGTTTTGTGTGTCGGAAACAAGAGGTGGTGGTTAATTCGTTTCCTGGGAAGCGCCGGGTCTCTTGCCTGCGACCCCGCTGTCAACGTTGTTGTTCTTTGCCTTCCTTAACCGCCTACTCCTCTCTTTCCCCATTTGCTCCTCCCATACCTTCTCACTCACTCTCTCTCTCTCTCTCTAGTGAATGTGGACAAAAATTTCTCGTGACCATTTTGCCCTTCGCAATTTCTCATTATTGGCTACTCCCTCCCTACACTTGGTTTCTCCTCTTGTCATGATGCCTGTGCCACAGCAAAATTATGACGAAGAGCACCCTAAACATAGTCATAAAAAATGTCTATTGACCATGTTTTGAATTCGATGGAAAATAATAAATAAGACGAAGTTGGGTCCTTTTTTTTTTTGGCATTCTCTTCCTGCCTCTCTCGGCAACAACCCGGCGCTTATGCTATTACTTGGTCCGGCTACCATAGTAGGACTGCCACACCCGAAGGAGATGAATCTGAACATCCGGTCGTCGTGAAAAACCAAATTGTAGATTCACTCATTTTTGACAATTTTTCCCTCTTTAAATTTAGCTTAATGTTAATGCAAAGTTAAACAGGTGTCCCTAGCATTAGCACCATTAGCAAGATACCGACCTCAAAAAGGAGAGAGGAATAAACGCTCCACAAAATTTCATTTCTCTCTCTCTCTTTTAAGGGATCGTTGCATGCGTACGTAGCAGCCAACTTAGATACAACCAAACCGAGATGTCTAATTTCGTCAATTTGCCAAAGGTCGTGCTAATAAAACTCAAAACCCTTTTAGAATATTCTGTACGGGAGTACAGTTTGGCCAGCTTCTTTTACGTGCGCGCATGCCAACTTAGCAAATGGAACTTGCGACCCTTTATATAAATAGCCCAATTGCTTGACCACCATCTCTCCAAGCTCCCTCCCAGCGCGCCCTGCATTTTTGCAGGGCAAACGTAAGACGATCGATCCATCCCCTCCTCGCTTTCCCCAAATTTTCCCATATGGAAAGCAAGCCGAGCACCATCGTAGCCTCCGCCGCTGCCCCTGCTCCCGCCCCGTGCAATGCCATCGTCGTCAGAGACGAGATGAAACCGCCGCCGGTGCCGATCAAGAAGAAGCGCGGGGCGATGCACCTCCTGAGGGCAGCGCTGTTCATGATACGCCGCGGCTCGGGCAAAAAGTCGAAGACGTCCCTCCAAATCGAGGTGGGCGCCAACGGCATGCTGAACAAGGTCGTGGGCTCGATGCGTCCCCTGCACGTGCAGAGCCACGAGTCCCCGCTCCACGAGGCCGCTGCTGCCACGCCCTCGCCGGTGCTCTCCCTCCCCTCCCCGGGCGAGCACTTTGTGGACGTGCTCCCGGCTTCCCCCATGTCGGCGCTGTCTAGGCCCTACTCGCCTTCCCACTCGTCCACCTCGGGGAGCACGAGCCGGTACGCCTCCGCAGTCAATCTGCACGAGCTCGTCGAGGGGGACTCCGACGACGAGGACGAGGACGACGGAGCCTACGGCGCGAACGGTGGCGACGACTTGATCGACGCCAAGGCTGAGGAGTTCATCGCGCAGTTTTACCAGCAGATGAGGGCGCAGAACTACAACGAGATGATCCGTCGGCGCGGCAAGGGTCACGCTCCTTGATAATCTGTGTCGGCACAGACAACAACATATGCTGCCATGCATGCACGTAATAATTAGGGTTTCCTAAAAAGCCAAAAGAAAAAGAAGACGACGATCTTAGTTTGCACCTGGAAATTTATACAAAGAGGAGACGATGGCATCTACTTATATTATATATTGTTACGTTGGTGTTTGATTTTAATTTTTCTTTTTTTTTCGGCAATTTTAGGACGTTAAATTAAGGGAGAAGCACATGAAAATTGTTCAGAATCACGAGAAGAGTCGACGTTGTCTTTCCTTTTTTTTCCCCTACTTCTTCTATAAGTCTTTGAACTTCTTTCGTTGCAATTGTAGTTATTCATTGACAATGCTCTCTATCTCCTGATTATGAGAAAAATGTCGTCTCTACATCCTAATTACGGCAAGCGTCGTTCTTCAGATCTATCTCCCTACCCTTTATTTTCTTCTCTCGATGGTTAAATTTCAAGTTTAATTTGCGCCAAATCCGAACACTGTATGTGCGGTTTGGAATGTTTAGACAATTCAAATTGTTTTAGTACTTGCTAAGCTAATGATGAGCCCAGTCGGCGAAGCAAAGCAATACACAAAACCAAGCAGACCTTCCTTCTCAATATGCCATTTGTAGAAGAGACGACAAGCTTTAGCAGAAAAGAATTGAAGAAGTTCTTTGTTGTCGATTGCAGCTTTTCATCGTTTATCTGCATTAGAAACATTTGGGATGAAAAATTTTCCAGGTTAATTATGATTGCGACGGCTTTAACTTGCTTGCTTATCGAATTTAAATAATATCGGGTTCAAAAAGATTAGTATGTGGAAAAATGTAGGAGGCCACGTACGGTCATATAGATAAGTGAATCATATTTGATGGAGAACCGAGATGCCGGAATTAAAAGTGGGGCAAGAATCTGGAAATTTCGGATGTGTCAACTACGTCACTTCCATCCTTCAAGGTTTCAGTGTACGCTTGAATAGCTGCTTTGAATGATTTAGATGAAAGTTGTGCATATGATGAGATTTTGTTGCCTACCGAAGGTGATGCGATTGCCACATAATAAAGTTCAATCCATTTCTTAAAAGCACGAGTCAACAATTACAATCATCTATTTCATTTCTCTCAAATAACTAAATTGACAAAAAAAAAAAGGAAGGAGGAAAGAATAGTTCTTGGGTTGTGTGGCGTTTCATAATATCGATTTTGCTTTGTGCTATGTACAATTCTATGGGCCGGGCCGGGCCGGCGGCGCATTGATGAGCTGATCGCTGATAATTTTAATCTGACGGCCGAAAAATACCAGTGATCAATCAACGATCAAACCCCGCATCACCTCACGCTCAGCGCATGATAGCTTTATCCCTTGTTCAAATGCTATCCTCCTCCGTGGATGCGCTGTGCACACCTCCTCCATCCCCCCCGAATCCACCGTGCTTGTTCTTCGTCGCTCTCCGAAAAAAGAACTGCGCGAAAATGGAGTGTTTCGAGATCCTACAAGCTCCCATCTTCTCTTGCTTGACTCGCTCTTTCCTCGTTCAGTAGGTGAGTAGTTTCGTTCGATTTCTCCGAGACGTTGTACGCTGATTTCATTTTAAGTATCGATCAAATGATTCTGAGTAATGAGCTGGTTTGATTGTGCACTGCGAAGTGTTTGCTAATGTATCCTGGCGTTATAGTTTGATTGACTTTCGCGCATTGTGTTGATTTTGTTGGATTCTGGGCTATCGGAGCTGTGGATTGAACCTCAGTGGAATCAATTAGGAATAATCAGTGCTTCTTTGTTGAACAGTCTTGTAAGAAGATTCAGATGTGCACTGGAAGTTGGGTTTTGAGATGGCATTGATACCGGAGCGATGTTGTGTAGCTGAATTCACATTGGGGCACGTTGGACCAAATTATGCGTTCAATTATAGTTAATTTATTGATTAGAACGTAGTTCAGATACAATTAATGCAGGCAAGATAGTCGTTTACGAGGAAAATCTATTCGGCTAACATAAGATTTTGTTTTATACCATTTTAAAGTTCACTGCAAGATGAGAATATGGTGGTTATGTTCTGGACAGGCTTGTTTACTTCAGACGTGAAATTTCATGCAAAATGAAGTGCTCAAAATGAAGTATTTAGGTGTTGTGGCACTTGTTGTCTCTGTTCAGACTGGGGTTATGTGATGTCAGCATTAGCATCAACCCAGATGGATCCTGAGAATACTGTGGGATATTCTGTACGGTAAGTCTTAATTCAATCAGCAATGTATTCGTGGTGATGGGAGGTAACTGCAGTAAACGTTGTGTGGAGACAGTGGAGTCAGTTCCCTTAGTTAACTTCGTTCCTTCAGTTTCATCACGAAATGACTAAAGTCATGTTAAAAGCCAAATGCAAGTCATCCCGGAGTTTTCCTCCATTTATTTTTGGGACGTGTATGCACTCTTGCAAGATTTCCTGTAGAGACTGTATCACGGTAACAGGTGTATTAATGTAACGGGTCACTGCTGTTAACATCTTCTGTTTCGTGTTAGTGAGTGGTTTATGTCCATGTCATATTCATAGTATCACCATCTTCAAAGGTTTTCTTGCAGGTGTGCTCCAGCACTGATTTATATATGGTGCAATGATGTCTGAATTAACAAGTGTGATGAAGGAAACTTCTGAAAATAATACTGATTCATCCCCAAATGATTTTGGTACCATAGAAGAATCGCCTGAGGAAACCATATTGTCACAGCAAACTTCAATTAATCTCGTCCCATTCATTGGCCAGAGATTTGTTTCACAAGATGCTGCATATGAGTTTTATTGCAGCTTTGCAAAGCAGTGTGGCTTTTCAATTAGACGGCATCGAACTCGAGGGAAAGATGGGGTGGGGAGGGGGATTACTAGAAGGGATTTCACCTGTCACCGTGGTGGCTATCCACAGATAAAGCCTTCCGATGATGGAAAGCTGCAAAGAAATCGAAAGTCATCTCGTTGCGGATGTCAAGCATTCATGCGAATTGTTAAAAGGGCTGATTTTGACGCACCTGAATGGCGCATTACTGGTTTCAGCAACATCCACAATCACGAACTTTCAAAATCAAATGATGTGCAGCTGCTTCCTGCTTACTGCACTATGTCTGCGGATGACAAGAGCCGCATTTGCATGTTTGCAAAAGCCGGGATGTCAGTGCGACAAATGTTAAGATTAATGGAGCTGGAGAAGGGTGTCAAGCTTGGTTGTTTACCTTTCACGGAAATAGATGTCAGGAACTTGTTGCAATCTTTTAGACGAGTGGATCGTGATAATGATGCTATAGACCTTCTCAAAATGTGCAAGGACAAGAAAGATAGAGATCCCAACTTCAAATACAACTTCCAGCTAGATGCAAATAATAGATTGGAATATCTTGCATGGTCTTATGCTTCTTCAATTAGAGCCTATGAGGCTTTCGGAGATGTGGCAGTATTTGACACTACTCACCGTTTAGAAGCTTATGATATGATTTTAGGAATTTGGGTCGGAGTTGATAATCATGGAATGAATTGTTTCTTTGGTTGTGTACTTCTTCGGGATGAGAATGTGCAGTCTTTTTCATGGGCACTGAAGGTAGGTACTTATCTCATCTCTAGAAGAGCTATACCATCATGGACCATTTGTGTCAGTGTTCTATTGAATGCATGCTAGAATCTGATATCATTTTTTGGCTGTTGCTGTACATTAAGATTGCGGTCTGGCTAAATGGCTGAACTTCAGGTTAGTTGAATTGCTTTCCATGTTGACAAGCAAAATTAGAGGCACACATATTTTCTTAACTTGCTACTGGGGGGAGTAAGAGTACATATTTTTCCTTAATTGGGAGTTCATCTCCTCCCCCTCTCTCTCTCTCTGCATTTTCTAAATTCATGCTGGAGAATAACTCTTTCAGTTCTTGTAGCTAGTGAATCCTAGCCTAACAAGTTATAACAACCTAAATTGGTACTGCTTCTAGATGACAAAAGACTGGGTAGATCTACTCTCCCAACCAATGCTCTCAAGATATGGCCATGTTCCTAGCATCTTGATATGAGACATAACAGTTTTCTGACTCTAATACGTGCAATAACTTATTTTTCTAGTTTTCATGGTTATCTCATTTTTAGCTTGACACCTTAAATGCAACAGACGTTCTTGGGTTTCATGAATGGAAAGGCTCCAGGAACTATTTTGACTGACCAGAACATGTGGCTGAAAGAAGCAGTTGCAGATCAGATGCCAAGGACAAAACAAGCTTTTTGCATCTGGCATATCGTTGCGAAGTTCTCTGATTGGTTTTCAGCGCTTCTTGGGCCACGATATGACAAATGGAAGGCATACTTTTATCAACTCTATCATTTGCATAGTGAGGAAGATTTTGAAGAAGGATGGAGGGAGATGGTCCGCATGTATGGGCTAAATGGAAATAAGCATATCAATAGTTTGTACGCGTTGCGTATGTTTTGGGCCCTTCCATATTTGAGATCTTATTTTTTCGCTGGAATGACCAGTACTATCCAATCTGAGGCAGTCAGTGCTTACATCCAGAGGGTTTTATGTGCTCAAACAAATCTTGATAATTTAGTGGAGCAGGTGAGTTGCAGTAGCCTCTTTATATCCTCCATATTATAGAAGAACTTATAGTTAAGTCTATCCGCATCCTGATGTTTTATCTCTCATTACAGGTTGCTGCTATAGTTGAACCAAAGGATGAAGCAGGAGTAAACCAAAAGTTGCAACAAAAAATCCGCAAAGTCACCCTCAAAACTGGATCTCCAATTGAATCTCATGCTGCTTCTGTTCTAACACCATACGCATTTACCAAACTACAAGAGGAACTTGTACTGGCGCCGCAATATGCCTCTCTAATGTTAGATGAAAATTATTTCATTGTGAGACACCACACGCAGATGGATGGAGGATGCAAAGTACTCTGGATCCCTCAAGATGAATTCATCAGCTGCAGCTGTCACCAGTTTGAATTTTCAGGTATCCTTTGTCGACACATTCTCCGGGTTCTGTCAAACAACAACTGTTTTCACATTCCCGACCGGTATTTGCCTCTCCGCTGGTGTGGTGCAAAAGTAGTGTGAGGACATCTAGGGAGTATCCGAAAAAGTACAGCTGTTGCAGTCTATGGTTTTCATCTCTAATTTCAGAATCTGTCGAGTCTGAAGAGTGCTTAGACGTGCCTGTGACCAAATAGGTGCGGCAATTTCCCGTATCAAAAGAAGTTTCAGGCATCCACACGAAACCGATGAAATTGGCTATAATAGTCCACCGAGTCGTCGATTCTTTCCAGAGGTCGAGAGTCTGATAGTATAGTTCATGGTTTTTGCAGTCGGGAACCCTCATGAGTCTATTTGGCCGCTGAAAATGAAAGAGAGAAGAACAAGAGACGGTGTGGATCTCTATAGCAAAAGGAGACGTTGTTCCATGCCTTGCTGTGGGCAGTTGGGACATGATAACGGCCGAGTGCCCAATGATGCAGGGCGATGATTTGAACGGAGATGGGCTTGGTTTCCTATAGCTAACGGAGATTCATTGACTACTCTTCTGCGGCGATTCAAATTTTTGTACGCACAGACCTACTCGTCCTGAGGCTGAATCATCATGATTTTTGCAGGGACAACTCCTTTTGGTTGACTCTCTTACGTTGTAATTGAGTTACTCGATAGATGATCGACACTAACAAGCATTTTTCAGTCGGTAGATGATGCTTTTAGTTGGATTATGTTTTAGGTTGTAGTATATGTAGGAGGAGGAAAAGTGAACTGACACATCACGAAAGGTGATTATGTAAGAATCAAATAATATATATAGGTCTTTCTTCAATCTCCTACTGCTTTCCGAAGTCACCTTTCCTGAACAAACAGAGACTAGTCATTTTCTCTGCAGAAGCTTTAAGCCACATGACAATATTTGTGGAATAGAATTTCTGCTTCAAAAGAGAATTTCTGCTCCAAAAGTGCTTTTGAAGCAGAATTCGTTTGATAACGTAATTTTTGTGAGACAAAAAATTCGTTTGGTTTACGTAATTTACTTTCCTACTTTTACTTCCTACT